>SJYX01016083.1:61552-103803 GCA_006410675.1 Oreotragus oreotragus
CTAACACCACACACAAAAATAAACTCAAAATGGATTAAAGATCTAAATGTAAGACCAGAAACTATAAAACTCCTAGAGAAGAACATAGGCAAAACACTCTCCGACATAAATCACAGCAGGATCCTCTATGATCCGCCTCCCAGAATACTGGAAATAAAAGCAAATATAAACAAATGGGATCTAATTAAAATTAAAAGCTTCTGCACAACAAAGGAAACTATAAGCAAGGTGAAAAGACAACCCTCTGAATGGGAGAAAATAATAGCAAATGAAGCAACTGACAAACAACTAATCTCAAAAATATACAAGCAACTTATACAGCTCAATTCCAGAAAAATAAACGACCCAATCAAAAAATGGGCCAAAGAACTAAATAGACATTTCTCCAAAGAAGACATACAGATGGCTAACAAACACATGAAAAGATGCTCAACGTCACTCATTATCAGAGAAATGCAAATCAAGACCACAATGAGATACCACTTCACACCAGTCAGAATGGCTGCGATCCAAAAGTCTGCAAGCAATAAATGCTGGAGAGGGTGGGGAGAAAAGGGAACCCTCTTACACTGTTGGTGGGAATGCAAACTAGTACAGCCACTATGGAGAACAGTGTGGAGATTCCTTAAGAAATTGCAAACAGAACTGCCTTATGACCCACTCCAGTATTCTTGCCTGGAAAATCCCATGGACAGAGGAGCCTGGCGGGCTATAGTCTGTGGGGTCACAAAGTCAGACACATCTGAAGCGACTCAGCACACACACACGGACCACCAAGGAAGTTCCTGTTATGTTACGTTTTATACAACTGAAAATAAATTTTAAAAAATTAATTAAAAAAAATTACATGTGGAAGAGACTTCATTTCTTCAGGTACTGGAATCAAGTGACAAGCCATGACCCACTGCTCAAAGTGCCCACAGACACGTATGCATGATCACAGAGACATTTGGACTTGAGAGTCTCTGGAAAAGATATGTGCTGGCCAGGTAGCCCTGTGCCCACCACTCCCAGTCACTTTACCTGCCTGTCTATGGAAGCATTGGAGGTTGGAACTCCAGGCGGAGTGAGTAAGACTCAGGCGAGAGTTTGTATTGCCTGTTATTATTGCCAATGGCCTGGGAAGTCTGTATGTCCGTCTTGCAGGGAAAGAGCTGGTGAAGTCATGGAGGACGTAACACTCACCCAGTATACCATGCGCCCCTTCATGTCCCGACTCCACGTGACTAGTTCTGTCCAATGTACCACAAGCAGAAGTGACCTGTGTCATTTCTGGGCTGAACCCACTGGTGGAGCCACTATTGGTCTGGGTCCCCAAAAGACCGTGTCAAAACAGAGGCTCCATGAAAATAGGGGTCATGACCCATGACGAACAGGTAGTGTGAGCAAGTCAGCAAGAAAGAAGTCTTTATGTCAGACCACCGTAATCTGGGAGTTAATTTGTTGCTGCAGCACAACCTCACTTATCCTAATACGTGTGCTCTGACTGGTGGGAAAGGTTTTCTCAGCTTCACAAGCTCCAGGTGGGAGCCACAGAACACAGCCCTAGTTCCACCCCTCTAAGCTAGAAACCTCAGAAAAAGCACATGCCTTCCCTGGGCTTAGGTTTCCCAGTTATTCCATTTTTATCCTACAAATTATAAAGTTCATATTATTCAACATATAGGGGGAAAGACAGGTGCTGCTTACTAATTCAGGAGGGCCGAGTGAGCGCTTGCCTCTGACTTGAACCCTCCTGGCCTTTTATTTCCCCAGGTGTCCCTGCTGGGGCTTTGAATCATCCATGGTTTCTAGGGTTGGGCTTGAGATGGAAATAAAGGAGCCACGGGACCCAGAAACTTTAAGTCCATTCCTTTATCACTGGACCCCGGTGTCAGGGGTCAAGAAGGGAAGGGCTCATTCACTCCCCACTGTCACAGCTTCAGCCTCATCCATAGGGGCCGGCCTGAAATCCCAAGCCCCTTGCTGAGAGGGCCTTTTAATGCTGACCTTGACCCCAGCCTGCTTTGGGGACCCTCACCCCCAAAAGAGCTACACTCAGTGCTGGATCCACCCCACCTGGCACACGCTGTCACAGGCATCCTTCCCCAGATGAGGAGGGCCAGGCTGGGGCCAGGGCACCTCCGAGGTTCTAAGGCATCGGCAGGACAGACCTGACACATGTGGGAACCTGGGGCTGCAGGGAACACTGAGCTTTACTTAGAAACATGTCACAGAATCCCTTCACCCCAACCCCAGGGTCCCCTTCTGTGTCCCCAAGGAGACAGGCCAGGGCCCACCCACTGGCCCAGCCGAGGAAGGAAGGTGGGGCCTGAGTCCACCTCCAGCCAAGACTGGGCAAGGCTCCCCTCTCGTGGGCACCCCTGCCAGAGGGGAGAAGCTGAAATGACGGCAGGAGCACCGTTCACCTCCAAGTGGCCAGTCCTCAGGGCTTCGGCTGGGGGGAGTGGGGCCGGGGCATGGAGGAGGGTTCTGACCAGACTGGGGTCGGGGGTGGGACCCGCGTTGGCACAGCCTAGGGAATGAAGATAAAGGTGTCAGAGGGGGCCTCTTTGGGATGGGTTCCCCCCATATGCAGCCTCATCCCATTCTGGATCTCAGAGTTGGGGCCAGCTTCCAGGGCATGGTGGGGTAGCCAGTGGGGGAGCAGTGGAGACTAGAGAGGTGCTGGGGGTCAGGGCCAGGCAGATGGGAGCCCACAGAGAGAGGCTTCCAGGTTCTGCGCCCCACCCCAATCCCTCCCCCAGAGACTCTGCAGTCCCCAGGTTGCTCCAAGGTGTCTGCCCTTCCCAGGGCACCCTGGACGTACCAGGTGAGAAGAGCCGGTGGCTGACAGCTTCTGATGGTGGGCCTCAGAGGAGACACTGGACCGGAGGTCCAGGGTCTTGGGGGTTGAGCTTTTCTCAGACTTCGGAGGGATAATGTCCCAGCCCAGCAGGCAGTGCTGTGGAGAGCAAGGGATTAAGGCACCTGGCTGGGGGCAGGGCTCCCCACTGACCAGGCAAGCCCAGGGAGGGGCTGCACCTCTCCTCTGGGACTGGCAGCCTCCTCTAGGACAGGGCTGTGTCCTCCATGAGGGCGGAGGGACCACCCTCGCCCCCCGCAAATAATCAGTGTCTCCCATGACTGAGGCTCCCCCAGGGCAGAGGTCTGTGTCCACCACTGTTCCCCCAGGCCTGCGGACCCAAATCACAGATGGGCGGAGGGAAGGCTGTGGATGCTGATGGAGCACATCCTGTGTGCCAGGCTCTGTTCCAGGCCCCGAACAAGTACTGACTCACTGACCTGCCCCTCGCTCATCCCATAAGCCTGAGGACAGTACTGCTGCTGCTGCTGCTAAGTCGCTTCAGTCGTGTCCGACTCTGTGCGATCCCATAGACAGCAGCCCACCAGGCTTCCCCCGTCCCTAGGATTCTCCAGGCAAGAACACTGGAGTGGGTTGCCATTTCCTTCTCCAATGCATGAAAGTGAAAAGTCAAAGTGAAGTCGCTCAGTTGTGTCCGACTCTTAGCGACCCCATGGACTGCAGCCCACCAGGCTCCCCGTCCATGGGATTTTCCAGGCAAAAGTACCGGAGTGGGGTGCCACTGCCTTCTCCGGAGGACAGTACACTGGACCCGTTTTACAGATGAGCAAACTGACTTTCCTCAGTACTCCTTCTCCTCGCTTGCGCTCCAGCATCCTCGGCCTCAACTGGGAGTGAGTGGGGTCCCCACTGACCCCTGTCCTACCCAGGAGACATAAAGGGTGGCTCTATGGGGGTGGCATCATGTAAGTATAAGACCCCAAGTTCTACCTGGCTGACCACGGAAAAGGCACCTGCCCTCTGCCTCAGTCTCCTCATCTGTAAATTGGAATAACAGCAGGACTGGCACTCTCTGGAGAAGGAAACGGCAACCCACTCCAGTATGCTTGCCTGGAGAACCCATGGACAGAGGAGCCTGGCGGGCTACAGCCCATGGGGTCGCAAGCGTCAGACACGACTGAGCAACTAAACCACCACCACTGCACTCTCTGTTGCTTGACCCCACAAGATAGACCCCCCGGAGACTGTGCACGCGGCACACAGAAGCATGAGAAGCCAGACCCTTCTGCACTATGCCAGCTCACGGGCAGGCAGGGGGTGGGTGGGGAGCCCGGCCTCTGTCAGGGAACAGGAACAGCACAGGTGACGTGGGTGGCCCAGTCCGAACTCCAGAGACTGGGGTCCTTGAGCCCAGCGTCGCTGGGTGGCTCTGGGACAGCCCTGGCCCTCTCTGGGCCTCAGGACACATCCGAGGACTGGGCCAGACAGGGGGCAGCACTACCCCCATCCTCACCCGGGGCAGCGCCAGCGTGTCAGAGGTGTCGAAGCTCTTCCGCCGATGGATGCGGTGCCGGTGCGGGGGATCCAGGACGGACAGTGGGATGCTGACCCTGGAAGTGGCGACGGTGGGGGCGCTCCTGCAGGTCTCTCCAGGCTGTGATGCCCGACCTGCCCCCAAGACCACGAGCCCCAGGCTCTGCTCCCCTCTGCCACTGCCCGTGCGACTCCCCTGGGTGTCCTGCCCGCTCGGGCCACTCACCTGACCTGCGCTGGCTCCGCCAGGGTCCCCGCACCCCGCTGGGCCCGTGGCTTCCTGCACAGGCGGCAGGGGGTGCCAGGATCCACAGGCACCAGAAACAGGCGCCGGTTGACACGGTAACAGTACACGCCTGTGAGACCAGAGAGGAGCAGAAGTCCCTCCTCAGCCGGGAACCTAGACCCCTGGACCCCAACCACACAGGCCCACCAGCCCCTGCACTGCCCCAGTGGCCACATTCACAGGCCCGCCCACGTGTACACGGAGCGTGCACACATACACGTGCTCACACACGACGACGCTGAGCACCGCTTTCTACACAAGCATGACACACGCATGCACACGTGCTGGCATCTTCATACATTCAGGTGTCATCTGTGCACACTCAAGAGCACTGCTTCATATAGTCACATTTGTGGACACGTACGGTGTGTTTATACTTGTAATCACACACACACAGTGCACACACATATATGTCCACATGAACACACCTCACACATGCATATACATACATGGATACAAACACTGTACGTTGCATGTACAAACCCACAATATAGACTCATGCTCATGTGACTGAGCTGGAACCCCCCACCTCAGATGACCCACATGCAGAGAGGAGAGGAAGGGGGTGGGGGGCATGTGGGAAGCAAGGCGGCTGGGGAGGCTGGCAGTGAGTGCACAGGGCTGGCCCTACTCTCCATGAGGCCAGGCCTCAGCTCACCCCCACCCCTTACCCAGGGCTCACCATGCCCTGTGGGGACACCAGGCTCCCTCCCTGAGTCCTCAACACTCAGCTGCCGCCCCAGGCCCCCAGGCCTTGGCTGGGCTCTGGGGTAACCAAGCGTTTACACTCACATTCGTGGTCCCCCTCCACAGCATCACTCTCCTGCAGGCCTAGGAAGTGGGGTCTGTGAGGGCGAGAGGGTGAGCAGGCCAGGGCAAGAAGGCGAGCAGGCCTGAGCCTCCCTGCCCACCCTGTGCCTGCCCCTGCTCACTCAGGGCCACTGCAAATACACTCCTCCTTGTTGGCTTCCCGGAACTTCTGCAGCTTTGAGAAGAAGGCTTCAGGCTTGCTGGTGACGGGAAAGGTGTTGTCCAGGGACCCTGGGGGCACAACGCACAAAGGAGCTGCTGGGTGGCCAAGACTCAGCGGGTGCTCAGCACTGGCAATCCAGACCACTGAGTTGCGTACAGACCTGGAGGGGGCCCCTCAACTCACGTGACACATGCATACCCAATCGTCTGCAAGAAGTATTAATAGAGCGCCTGCTACAAACCAGACACTGTTTCATGTGCTGGGAAAGAACAGCAACCAGACAAAGCCCCCAGCCTTTTGAGGCTTACATTCTAATGCGGCCACAAACCAGCCGCTAAAGAAACCTGAGATACCAAGTGGAAAGGTGATACCTATCAGGAAGGAGGAGAGAAAGAGTCAGGAAACTGAGCTTGGACGGCAGAGGGGCCAGAGGGAGCTTCCCTGAGGACGTGACACCTGAGTGGAGATCTGATGGGGGAGGGAGGGAGCCATGGGGACATCCCAGGCAGAGGAGCAAATGCGAAGGCCCTGGGGCAGGTGTGTGCTGGTACACTGGAGTTACACTAGGAGGTGAAATGCGCCNACGCGGCACACAGAAGCATGAGAAGCCAGACCCTTCTGCACTATGCCAGCTCACGGGCAGGCAGGGGGTGGGTGGGGAGCCCGGCCTCTGTCAGGGAACAGGAACAGCACAGGTGACGTGGGTGGCCCAGTCCGAACTCCAGAGACTGGGGTCCTTGAGCCCAGCGTCGCTGGGTGGCTCTGGGACAGCCCTGGCCCTCTCTGGGCCTCAGGACACATCCGAGGACTGGGCCAGACAGGGGGCAGCACTACCCCCATCCTCACCCGGGGCAGCGCCAGCGTGTCAGAGGCGTCGAAGCTCTTCCGCCGATGGATGCGGTGCCGGTGCGGGGGATCCAGGACGGACAGTGGGATGCTGACCCTGGAAGTGGCGACGGTGGGGGCGCTCCTGCAGGTCTCTCCAGGCTGTGATGCCCGACCTGCCCCCAAGACCACGAGCCCCAGGCTCTGCTCCCCTCTGCCACTGCCCGTGCGACTCCCCTGGGTGTCCTGCCCGCTCGGGCCACTCACCTGACCTGCGCTGGCTCCGCCAGGGTCCCCGCACCCCGCTGGGCCCGTGGCTTCCTGCACAGGCGGCAGGGGGTGCCAGGATCCACAGGCACCAGAAACAGGCGCCGGTTGACACGGTAACAGTACACGCCTGTGAGACCAGAGAGGAGCAGAAGTCCCTCCTCAGCCGGGAACCTAGACCCCTGGACCCCAACCACACAGGCCCACCAGCCCCTGCACTGCCCCAGTGGCCACATTCACAGGCCCGCCCACGTGTACACGGAGCGTGCACACATACACGTGCTCACACACGACGACGCTGAGCACCGCTTTCTACACAAGCATGACACACGCGTGCACACGTGCTGGCATCTTCATACATTCAGGTGTCATCTGTGCACACTCAAGAGCACTGCTTCATATAGTCACATTTGTGGACACGTACGGTGTGTTTATACTTGTAATCACACACACACAGTGCACACACATATATGTCCACGTGAACACACCTCACACATGCATATACATACATGGATACAAACACTGTACGTTGCATGTACAAACCCACAATATAGACTCATGCTCATGTGACTGAGCTGGAACCCCCCACCTCAGATGACCCACATGCAGAGAGGAGAGGAAGGGGGTGGGGGGCATGTGGGAAGCAAGGCGGCTGGGGAGGCTGGCAGTGAGTGCACAGGGCTGGCCCTACTCTCCATGAGGCCAGGCCTCAGCTCACCCCCACCCCTTACCCAGGGCTCACCATGCCCTGTGGGGACACCAGGCTCCCTCCCTGAGTCCTCAACACTCAGCTGCCGCCCCAGGCCCCCAGGCCTTGGCTGGGCTCTGGGGTAACCAAGCGTTTACACTCACATTCGTGGTCCCCCTCCACAGCATCACTCTCCTGCAGGCCTAGGAAGTGGGGTCTGTGAGGGCGAGAGGGTGAGCAGGCCAGGGCAAGAAGGCGAGCAGGCCTGAGCCTCCCTGCCCACCCTGTGCCTGCCCCTGCTCACTCAGGGCCACTGCAAATACACTCCTCCTTGTTGGCTTCCCGGAACTTCTGCAGCTTTGAGAAGAAGGCTTCAGGCTTGCTGGTGACGGGAAAGGTGTTGTCCAGGGACCCTGGGGGCACAACGCACAAAGGAGCTGCTGGGTGGCCAAGACTCAGCGGGTGCTCAGCACTGGCAATCCAGACCACTGAGTTGCGTACAGACCTGGAGGGGGCCCCTCAACTCACGTGACACATGCATACCCAATCGTCTGCAAGAAGTATTAATAGAGCGCCTGCTACAAACCAGACACTGTTTCATGTGCTGGGAAAGAACAGCAACCAGACAAAGCCCCCAGCCTTTTGAGGCTTACATTCTAATGCGGCCACAAACCAGCCGCTAAAGAAACCTGAGATACCAAGTGGAAAGGTGATACCTATCAGGAAGGAGGAGAGAAAGAGTCAGGAAACTGAGCTTGGACGGCAGAGGGGCCAGAGGGAGCTTCCCTGAGGACGTGACACCTGAGTGGAGATCTGATGGGGGAGGGAGGGAGCCATGGGGACATCCCAGGCAGAGGAGCAAATGCGAAGGCCCTGGGGCAGGTGTGTGCTGGTACACTGGAGTTACACTAGGAGGTGAAATGCGCAGAGCGGTGAGAGTAGAGGAGGTGTGACTGGGAAGCCACTGGTAGGTTTGGGGACAAGGAGTGATATGCTCGCATCAGCCATGTGCTTTTAGAGTACTCCTCTTCCGGCTGCAGCAAGGTGAGAAGCAGGCATACCAGTTAGGGGACTACTGCAGGCACCCTGCTAGAGACAAGACGGTGAATTCTAGAAATATGTTGAAGGCAGGGCTACCAGGATGTATGTATGAAAAGGAGAGGAAAAATCAAGGCTGATCTCCAGATTATGGGCATTAGCACCATGAACAGAGCTGCCACCAATAGACATAGGAAAGACTACGGGAGGGTGGACCAAGAGCCGTGGAAGTGAGGACCTTGATTTTGGACCTGAGATTAGTCTAGGACACCTAATGAGCCAGGCAGAGAAGAAAGTCAGATACACAAGCCTGGAATTCAGAGGAGCAGCATGGGTTAAGTGGGCGAGAAAAGGGCGAGGAGAGTCTTAACACCGACGGGGCCTAGGGAGTTTGGAGGTTGGAACAAGGAAGCAGACACGGGAGAGGAAACTGGATAGAGCTACTAGGGAAGTGGGGAAGAGCCACAGGGTGCCCAGATTTTGAAGCCAAGGGAAGAAAGAGCTTCGGGGAGGGAAGAGGGAGTGGTCGCTGTGTCCATACTACTCAGGGGCCAAAAAGTGTGTGGACTGGGAACTCAGCTGGGAGCTGGTATCGCAGTGGTCACAGCTAACCTGGGGTGATGTCAGGGACTAAAGCCTGATTTTAAGAAAAAGTCAGGGAGAGAAACTGGAGATGGCGAATCAAGATGGCCTTTAGAGTTTCATGATAAAGAAAAGCAGAGAACATGGGTATTAACTAGAAACAGGAGGGGAAGTCACAGACTTAATCAGTTCTCATTAATACTCCCAGCTTTACCCCAACCGGATGTGAGATTTGCTAAGCTTTTCAGTCTCTTGGCCCTCAGCCTTCTCATCTGTCAATGGGGACAGTAATAGCATCCACCTGATCAGATGATTGTGAAGAGTCAAGAAGTTAATGGTAGGAAAGCTCTTGGGATAGGGCCCAGCACAGGACAAGCGCTCCGTGAAATCAGTTCTCATTAATACTTCCCAGTGTTCATATGCCGATGGAGCAGAATGATGGTGGAAGGAGGACAGGAGAGAATTACAGGAAGCAAGAGTTTTGGGAATCAAGAAGGAATGGAGCCAAGCACACAAATGCACAGACAGGCTGGAGACAGGAGCTCAGAAAGGAGGAGAGAGGGGCACATGGACACAGGGCAGGAATGGGGCAGGCACCTCCGCTTTCCCAGGGACAGGAAGCAAGGCGGTGAGCTGGCCGACAGGGACCATGTCCCCTCTGCAGGGGCCCAGCAGCCCCACGGAGCCCCCGCCTTGTGGCAGGAACTCAACCTCTCCGAGCATCAGCTTCCTCCTTCATCAAAGTGAGGATCCAACAGCCCGAGCTCCGAAGGCTGTCCACTCACTCCTTCAACCAGTGCTGGTGTGCTGGCCCTGTTTCAGGCTCAAGGAACACAGCAACAAAAGACAGCCGGGCCCCTGCTCCAACAGAGCTCATGAGCCAGACAAGAAACAAGCAAACAAGACAACTTCTGAGAATGAATGACTGGAGAACACAGAAGTAGCTGATGCTTACAGGCAAGGATGCAGGGGCGGTGGTCCTCCGACCTTGTGCTCCTGCAAGGCGCCTAACATTTGAGCTGAGTGCTTGGTGATGAAAAGGAACCAGCAGGTGTGAATCTGGGGAAGTGCATTCAAAGCAAAGGCAAGAGGGACTTGCATAGCAGTCCACTGGTTAAGGCGCCATGCTTCAATGCAGGGGGCATGGGTTCAATCCCTGGGCAGGGAACTAAGATCCCACATGCTGCACAACACTGCCAAAGCAAAGCAAACAGCAAGTGCAAAGGCAGGTGGCCACGAGCACACAGCTGGTTCAAGGACCAGCAAGGAGGCCAACGAGGCTGGAGCGAAGAGTCACAAGATAGAAGGTTAGAGGTTATGTTGCCGGGCCAGCAGAGGAAAGAGCATACCCCAGAAGTCTAGATAACGATTTTGGATTTACTCTAAGTGTTAGCTTCCTAGGTGGTGCTAGTGGTAAAGAATCTGCCTGCCCAATGCAGGAGACGTAAGAGACCTGGATTTGATCCCTGGGTTGGGAAGATCCCCTGGAGGAGGGCATGGCAACCCATTCCAGTATTCTTGTCTGGCGAATCCCATGCACAGAGGAGCCTGGCAGGCTACATGGGGTCACAAAGAGTGAGGCACAAAGTGACTTAGCGCACACACTAAGTGCTAAGTATTCTGAATGACATGATCTGATTCCCAGGTTTCAAAATTCATCCTGGCTGTTGAGTCAAAAATGGATGATAATGGGGTTGGAGAGGCCAGAGGGCATTCAGCCAGGAAGTAACTGAGGTTGCTGGGGGAGTTGGGGGGAAACGTAAAGAAATGATACACACACAGTTTCCCAGGGCCTGGCACACAATAAATGCCAAAAGAATAAGGCAGCTCTCATTCATGCAACAAACACTCGGCAAACATAGTCTCTGTGCTTTTCACTGTGCCAAGGGCCGAGGCAGGAGACGTGGTACCGCAGATGCACCCACCTGGTGGGGGCTCAGGCAGATGTATAAGCAAGCTAGGGCCCCCACCCCTAATCTCGAGGCCCTGGGGAGGGCCACACCTGCAATCCAGTCATAGCCCAGGTAGGGTCTCAGGCGCCAGCTCTTCTCAGGCACTGGAGACTCCTTGTTGGTCACTCTTGGCTGAGGAGGGAAGCGAAGAGAGACAAGGTTGTGCCAGCAGGCCCAGCCCAAAGGAGGCCCCACCTTGAGGGGAGGAAAGGGGCTATGCCTTAACTTAAACCCTGACATAGGCCCCAGGGTTCAGCTGAGGGCTTGGGGGCTGGAGGATAAGAGTTTGACCCCCCACTCTCCCCACCATGTGTGACTGTGAACAAGTCTGTCCTCTGAACCTCGGTCTTCCCATCTGCACAATGGGGCTGGTCACCTTCTTCCCAAAGTGCTCTCTGAAAAACTAATGGCCACAACTTATCAAGCACTCGGGCTGAGCAGGACACGACTCACAGCACCTCCCAGGAGTCTCTCACCCTGGAAGGGAAGCTGCCTGTGAGTGCATCTGTCAGAGGAGAAATTGAGGTTCAAGGAAGCCCCATCAATGGCTGCCCCACTCTCCTACATTACCTTGGACAACTTGCCCTGTTGAGCCAAGATGGACCTCAGAGCCTGGGCCTCCTGGCTTCCTGGACTGTCCAGCTCTGCTGAAAGCTCTGGGTCATCCGAGTCTGAGATGGCCAGTAAGGGAGCTGAGTGGGGCCTCAGTGGGCCCAGGGTCTCCTGGTGTAGGCATTTGGCAGATGGGAGAAAGTTCATCCCAGAACTGGCCTCGCCAGGCCAGTACCTATCACAGGGGTCACCAGGGTGGGCATCTTGTGGGCAGGAGGCTCTCAAGGCAACTGAGGACATCTCTTGGGATGATGGCACCTCCGAGTCGTAGCTGCTGCTCGAGTCCAGGCTCGACTGGAACAGAGAGACTTGGTCACCAGCCACCCACCCGCTCCTCATCCTTGCTCAGCCTCTGCAGTGTCCCAGGCCATACCTTCCCACGCTGGAACTCACTTAGTTTTCTCATCATCAGTAAAATGGGCACACTGCATAAAAGGACCTGGAAGGCCTGGATTCTGGCCTGAGGATTAGGCAGCCCCTCTCTCCCCACTGGGACCTGGCCAAGGTACTGACCTCTGAGGCTGCCTTGGCCACAGACCGCCGCACGGCATCCTGCCCGACCCACAGTTGCCTCAGGAGCTCCAAGTTGAGCTGCCGCAGCTGCACTACATCCCTGGTCTCCACCATCCTGGGCTTTCCACGACAGAGGTCATTGACTCCCAGACCACAGACTGCCCTCAGGGCTGGGTTCTCCTACCTGAAGCCAAGACAGAGAGCATGACAGCACTGAGGCTGCCCTTCCGAGCCAGAGTCAAATCCCCACTCTGATATTCCCTAACTGGGAAACCTCAGGCAAGTTAATCAACCGCTCTAAGCCTTAGTTTCCTCACCTGCCAAACAGACGATAATGCCATCAACCTCATAGAACTGTTGTAAGGACTAAAGGAGGTAATGCATATCTGGTGGTCCAGTGGTTAAAGACTCCACACCCCCAATGCAAGGGGTATGGACGGGTTCGATCCCTGGTCAGAAAACTAAGATGTCACACTCAGACCCGCCAAAATATTTTTTAATTAAAAGAAAATCTTAGTCCAATACCTGGCACACACAACGAGCGCTCAATAAATTCTTATTATTGTTTCCTGACATGTCAAAAGAGATTAATCTCTCCCCTTTAACAACCTTAACTATGAAATTATGGCGTTTAATTTGTAGAAATCAACCCTGAATATTCATTGGAAGGACTGATGCTGAAGCTCCAATATTTTGGCCACCTGATGCGAANATTCTTATTATTGTTTCCTGACATGTCAAAAGAGATTAATCTCTCCCCTTTAACAACCTTAACTATGAAATTATGGCGTTTAATTTGTAGAAATCAACCCTGAATATTCATTGGAAGGACTGATGCTGAAGCTCCAATATTTTGGCCACCTGATGCGAAGAGCCAACTCACTGGAAAAGAGCCTGATGCTTGGAAAGATTGAAGGCAGGAGAAGGATGAGATGGTTGGATGGCATTACCGACTCAGTGGATGTGAGTTTGAGCAAACTCTGGGAGATGGTGAAGGACAGGAAAACCTGGTGTGCTGCAGACCATGGGGTCACAAAGAGTTGGACATGAATGAGCGACTGAACAACAACATCTTAATTTGTAGTGGACAATTAGGGCAAGTCTACAAATGTAAAACATTATTATAACTTTCAAATTCGACACAAATCAGATTTCTGAAGGGACTCGTCCTTCTCTCCTGCCCTCCCTTCTTCTACTTCTTTTTTTTTTAACAAATGAAGTTCAGAGAAATTAAAATACTAGCCCCAAGTCACACTGCTTGTAGTGGCATAGCCAGGATTTGAACCCAAATCTGGCTCCAGGGTCCATGGTTATGACAACCTTTCCCCAAACAGTGTGGAGGGGGGCCTAGGAAGCCACCTCCTCATTCTCCAGCCTTTGGCCTCCCAGGGATCTGGGCTCAAGGACACACTGATGCCTCTGGAAGAGATTTCAGCCGATTAGGGGAAGAGGCTTCATCTTCTTTGAGCTCCAAGCCCAGATTCCTCCAACTAGAAATTCAGCTTTCCCCAATACACACGATCCCTTTCTAACACTGGGTCCGGTCAGACACGCTGCTCTCAGAAAACCTGCCCTGACCCCAGCCCTTCCACCCACACTTTTCACCTGTGGACCACCCATATCGGGGCCCCTTCTTCAAGGCCTGGCTGCAAAGGCTAAAGCAGAGAGACCCACCCCCCACATACACCCACGCAGGGAAGGGAGAACAGTGGAGATGCGAGTACAGTGGTGGGTGGTGCAGACAAGTGGGGAAGACAGCCTGGTCCCGGTCCCCGCCCTCATCTGACTGAACGACTTTGGGCCTCCATTTTCGCACGGCGTTAAAGAGAGAAAACCTCCGGCTCTGGAGGCTCTCTGGAAAGCTATAGCTGCGCCAAGGCGACGGGAAGGCAACGTTCTANATGAGAAGCATTCACTAAATGAAACAAATAATACTTTGTACTTTCAAAGTGTTGCTACTGCTAAGTCACTTCAGTTGTGTCCGACTCCGTGCGACCCCATAGATGGCAGCCCACCTGGCTCCGCTGTCCCTGGGATTCTCCAGGCAAGAACACTGAAATGGGTTGCCATTTCCTCCTCCAATGCATGAAAGTGAAACATGAAAGTCAAGTCGTTCAGTTGTGTCCGACTCTTAGCGACCCCATGGACTGCAGCCTACCAGTCTCCTCCATCCATGGAATTTTCCAGGCAAGAGTATTGGAGCCTCTGCCTTTTCTAAATCCAGCTTGAACATCTGGAAATTCTCAGGTCGCATACTACTGAAGCCTCACTTGGAGAATTTTGAGCATTAGTTTGCTAGCATGTGAAATAAGTGCAATTGTGCAGTAGTTTGAACATTCTGTGCCATTGCTTTTCTTTGGGGTTGGAATAAAAACTGACCTTCTCCAGTCCTGTGGTCACTGAGTTATCCAAATTTGTTGGCATATTGAGTGTGGCACTTTCACAGCATCATCTTTTAGGATTTGAAATAGCTCATCTGGAAGTAGGAAAGAATTATGAGATGTCTCTGCCTAGAGAAGGGAGAGATAGCCTGTGGGTAAGATATGAACACAGATAGCGATGATCTAGTCGGTAAAATATGGGCAAGTTTATATGGCGTGCCTACTTTATGACAAGTATTTTCCGTATACCAATGTGTGCCAACCAACCTCATAAATGTGCTTTAAGATGAGTATTACTGTCCCATTTTACAGGCAAAAAGAAAAAAAAAAATGAAAACAAGGCCATGAAAGATGAAGTGACTTGCCCAGAACTTTTAAAAGCAATCAGTGTGCTATATTCAAAATGGATAACCGATAAAGACCTACTATATAGCAGAGGACCCTGGCGGGCTATGGTCCATGGGATCACAAAGATTCAGACACAACTGAGCGACTACCACTTTCACCTCACTTCACATAGCACAGGAGCTCTGCTCAGTGTTATGTGGGAGCCTGGATGAGAGGAGAGTTTGGGGGAGAATGGATACACGTATATGTATGGCTGAGTCCCTTTGCTGTTCACTTAAAACTATCAAAACATTGTTAATTGGCTATATCCTAATACAAAATGAAAAGTTAAAAAAAAAAGCAATCAGTGTAATTCCCCAATTAACAGAGGAAAGGAAAGGAAAGAAAGAAGCGTTATCTCATTAGAGTCAGAAAAATCTACCAAGTGCTGTCTGTTTTCCTTAGCAGTTGGAAGTGGAGTGCCACAATATTTTAACTTAAAGCAGTGTTCCAGCATTTGACAAAATCTTAACATTCATGTCTGATTTAAAAAAAACAAACTTCCAAATAATCCAATTTTAAAAAGGGCAGAGGATCTGATCTGAATAGACATTTTTCCAAAGACATACAGATGGCCAACAGGTACATGGGAGGATGCTCAATATCAATAATCATCAGGAAAATGCAAATCAAAAGCACAGTGAGTTATTGCCTCACATGTGTTAGATTGGCTATTATCAACAAGACAAGAAATAATAAGTGTTTGCAAGGATGTGTAGAAAAGGGAACACTTATGCACTGTTGGTGGAAAATCGATGCAACCACTGTGGAAAATAGCATGGAGGGTCCTCAAAAAATTAAAAATAGGAACTGGCATTCCAGTGGTTAGAACTCCACCCTTCAAATGGAGGGGCCACAGGTTCGATCCCTGGTCATGGAACTAGGATCCCACATGCTGCATGGCATGTAGCTCCCCCCAACATTTTTTTATTAAAAAAATAAAATTACCAATTTTTCAGCAATTCCACTTCTGGGTACTCATCTGAGGAAAACAAGAACACTGATTTATGCACCTCCATATTCAGTGAAGCTTTCTTTACAGTAGCCAAGATACGGAAACAATCTAAGTGTCCAGTAGTGGATGAATGGATACAGAAAGTGTGTTATATATGTTACTAAATGCAAATCATGTGCCTGACATACAATCAGGCCAAACATTACCAAAACACTGGAGTTTAGAGTTATCACCACTTCAATTCAATATTACACTAGAGTTCTAGCCAGTCCAATAAGAAAAATAAGTCATCTAGAATGGGAAGGAAGAAGAAAAACTGTCTTTATTCACAGACAGCATGATAATAGAAAATCTCATGGTGTCTACAAAAAAACCTACTAGAATTCTTAGCTTTTCAAAGTGTCAAAATACAAGATGAATATACACAAATCAGTTCTATTTCTATAAGAAATCAGAAATTAAAAAAATTTTAAATATCATTTAAAATAGCATCTATAAAAATAAAATATTTAAGAATAAATATGACCCCAAAAGTACACATATACTTTAAAAGTTATAAAAACAGTGTTGAGAAAAACTAAAGACTAAACAATTAGAGAAACTGCATTCATGGCTTGAAAGATTCATGCAATCCCAATCAAAACCCCGATAAATTTCTTGGCTGAAATTGATAATTTCTAAAGTTGATGCAGAATTGCAAAGGAGCAACATATCCAGAGAAGAAAGTCAGATGACTTGCACTGCCTGCTTCAAGACTTATGATAAAAGCTACAGAAAACAAGAAAGAGCAGTATTGGCCGTCCAAGTAGACAAATAGATCAATAGAACAGAATAGAAAGTCAAGAAATTGTCCCACACATAAATGATGAATTAATTTTTGATAATGATGCAAAGGTAATTCAGTGGAGAAATGACAGGTGTTACAGCACATGGTACAAGAACAACTGGATACGCAGACGCCAAAGACACACACACCACAAAGCAAAACAAATTTCTGAAAACCCTCTTTGTACCATATTTGTACCGTATGTAAAAATTAACAACTCAAATGAATCATAGATCTATTTGTAAAACCTGTAAAACTTCTAGAAGAAACCCTCAGAGAAAATCTTTGTGATACTGGATTAAGCAGAAATTTCTTAGATATGACACCAAAAGTCTAACCCCTAAAAGAAAGAATGGATAAATTGGACTTTGTCAAAATTAATAACTTCTGTACTTGGAAAGACATTGTTAAGATGGAAATGCAAGCCATAAGACTGGAGAAATATTTGCAGATCACATGTCTAATAAAGATTTGTATCCAGATTATATAAAGAATTCTCAGGATTTCCCTGGTGGTCCAGTGGTTAAGAATCCACCTTGGAATGCAGGGGAGTTGCTGGGGAGGAGAGTTAGATCCCTGGTTGGGCAAACAAGACCCCACGTGCCATGGTGCAATTAAGCCCGCACAGCACAACTGGTGAACCTGTACACTGCAACAAGAGTGTCTGCGTGCCACCACGAAAGATCCAGCATGTTGCAACTAAGACCTGATACCGCCAAATAAATAAATATTTTTTAAAACTCTTACAACTCATAAGAAAACAACCCAGTAATTTGAAGGATATTTTATTTACCATACTGTGTTACTTTTGTACAGTGATTCAGTTATATATGTATATATTTTTTTCAGATTCTTTTCCATTATGGGGCTTCCCTTGTGGCTTAGACAATAAAGCATCTGCCTGCAATGCAGGAGACCTGGGTTCGATCCCTGGGTCAGGAAGTTTCCCTGGAGAAGGAAATGGCAACCCACTCCAGTATTCTTGCCTGGAAAATCCCATGGACGGAGGAGCCCAGTTGGCTAGAGTCCATGGGGTCACAGAGTCAGACACGACTGAGCGACTTCACTTCACTTCACTCCATCCATATTTGATACTGCCAAATAAATATTTTTTAAAACTCTTACAACTCATAAGAAAACAACCCAGTAATTTGAGGTATATTTTATTTATCATACTGTGTTACTTTTGTACAGTGATTCAGTTATATATGTATATATATTTTTCAGAATCTTTTCCATTATATATTAATATAAGATATTGAATACAGTTCCCTGTGCTATACAGTAAATCCCTGTTGTTTATCTACTTTATATATAGCCATGTGTATCTATTAATCCCATACTCCTAAATTATCCCTCTCCCATCCCAACATTTCCCTTTGGTAAGCATAAGTTTTTTTATGTCTATGAGTCTGTTTCTGTCTTAGAAGTAAATTCATTTGTATTAGTTTTCATTTTAAAATATTTATTAACTTGTTTATTTACTTGGCTGCACTGGGTCTTAGTGTGGCATGTGGGATCTAGTTCTCTGACCAGGGATCCAACCCAGGCCCCCTGCACTGGTAGCATGGAGTCTTAGCCACTGGACTGCCAAGGAAGTCCATTTGTATTGTTTTTTAGATTGCACGTATAAATGACATCACTTCACTTAGTGTGATATTCTTTAGGTCCAGCCATATTGCTGCAAATGGCAATATTTCATTCTTTTTATGGCTGAGTAGTATTGCTATATATATAGGAGCCTGGTGGTTGCAAAGAGTCAGACACGACTGAGCAACTCACTTTTTCATGTATGTATGAAGTGGACTTCTTTGTCCATTCATCTGTTGGTGGATTCTTAGTTTGCTTCCATTTCAGGGCCAAAAGATGACCCGATTTTTAAAACGAGGAAAAGAACTGAACAGACGTTTCACTAAAAAGAAATGCATACAGATGGTAACTAAGCACATAAAATATGCTCCACATCACAGAACTCTGCTAACGAGGCTAGTCAGAGACTCCACACAGCACCCTTACCCACCATGAATACCTGTAGCACCAGCTTTCATCCCAGTTTGGCTTTCTAGAGTCATATTGTTCTAGGCTCCATTCACCAGACAGATGTATTGGGTTGGCCCAAAAGTTCATTCAAGTTTTTCTGTTATATCTTATGGAAAAACTCAAGCAAACTTTTTGACCAACCCAATAAAATAAAACCACAATGAGACATCACTGCATAACTCTGTGTCTAAAATGATGGCATATGAAATCAAAGACTCTTTATGCCAGTGTTGGCAAAGATGGAGAACAGACCCTACAGGCTCTGCTAGTGGGAATGTAAAATGGTACAACCACTTTAGAAAACAGTTTGGCAGTATCTTAAAAAGTTAAATATAAATTGACTGTAAGACCCAGCAATTCCAGTGCTAAGTACCTGTCCAAGAGAAATGAAAACATAAGTCCATGCAAAGCCTTGTGTAAGAATGTTCCTGGCAGCATTACTCATCATAGTCACAAAAAGGGGAAATAATCCAAATGTCCATCAGCCCACAAATGGACAAACTAAATGTGGTATCCGTACAATGGAAGTACTTCTCCAGTGACTCAGCGGTAAAGAACCCACCTGCCAATGCAGGAGACACAGGAGACAGTGATTCAATGCCTGGGTCAGGATGATCCCCTGGAGGAGGGCATGGCAACCCACTCAAGTAATCTTTCCTGGAGAATCCCATGGATAGAGGAGCCTGGCAGGCCACAGTCAGTGGGGTCGCTAAGAGTCAGACACAACTGAGCAAGCACACGGGCTATGCTGCAATGAAGATCGACAATCTCGCACACTGCAACTAAGATCTGGCACAGCTGAATAAGTAAATTAAAAAAAATTTTTTTTAATGGAAGATGTGTCAATGGTGGCCAGTATGTGGGGCACAAACGATTAAATCTTTGTGTCTCACACTTCAGGTCCATCAGAGAATGTCCACTGCTGGTGAGATGGTCCACAACCAGCTGGAAAGGACTAGGTGGCTGGTAAATGTCAACCAGCATCTCTGCTCAGCCTCCCCAATGAGGATATGAAAGTCCAGGGACAGAGCAGGCAACATGAAGGTGTGAAGTCACCTGGGCTCCTTTTCCTAAAGGCTGGGTCCTGCTGCTGCTGGACACCTGGTCTGCAGGACCAAAGCTGAGCCTTCAATACTGCATCTCCGAGAGACCAGCCAGCTGCTGCTCTGGTGGCAGATCAAGTACATCAGAATCCTTTGAAGGAAGTGATCTGTACTTAACTGAAATCGATGCTGTTCCAGATATAGGTTTGCTTGACCTGCCCTTGGGGCCATCACCAGCACCACCATCTGAGGGCTTCAGGCTGCCTGATACAGTGACATGGTCCCCCACACCACATTGTCTCACCAAGGGACCCATTTCTTGGCCAAACAGGTGGGACAATGGACATCTGACAAAAGGATCCACTGGTCTTACCAGGTACCCCTATACCCAAGTGGCATGAGATTTCATTCAAGGACCATACCCTGCAGCTCTGTTCTCCAGGAAGTAGACATATGCTGCTGTGGCTCCTGAAGCTAGATCACATGGGGACGGGACGCAAACTTACTACTACTCATAGTGACTCCCTGGTAAAATTTGTGTTTCCTATCCCTGCAAACATTGACTCCGACAGGTTGAAGGTCCCAGTGCTCAGGGCTGGGCAGCTTCCACCAGGGGATACAGTTGAGTACCCGGGGTTCCAATGGACTTGAAGATATGACCATCACCTGGTCTTCAGGCCTCCCTGCTGGTGGACCAGCAGGCAAAGAGAGTTGCTATACTGCCAGGGGTGATAGATTTCGATTACCATGAGGAGTCAGTGGTTTCCCAGGTAGCACTAGTGGTAAAGAACCCGCCTGCCTATGCAGGAGACATAAAAGACGTAGGTTCGATCCCTGGGTCAGGATTCCCTGGAGGAGGGCATGGCAACCCACTCCACTGTTCTTGCCTGGAGAATCCTGTGAACAGAGGAGCCTAGCGGGCTACAGCCCATGGGGTCACAAAGAGACATGACTGAAGCCACACAGCGTGGCACAGAATGAGGAGTCAGGACTCTATGTACCAAATGAGGCAGAGGGTTTGTTCAGAATCTCCTTGGGTGTCTCTTGGTGTCTCCACACTTACTGATGACAGTAAGTTGCAATTGTGGCATTCACAATTGGCAAAACAGGTGGGACAATGGGCATCTGACAAAAGGATCCACTGGTCTTACCAGGTACCCCTACACCCAAGTGGCATGAGATATCATTCAAGGACCATACCCTGCAGGACAAGACAGTCAAAGGTTCAGACCCCTTGGGGATGAAGGTCTGGATGACCCCACCAGGAAATAACCAGACCAGCTGCAGCTTTGGCCAAGGTACAGGATGATGGAATGGGGGCAGATGAGGGACTGGCTGTATCACCTTGAAGCGGCTCTCTCTGGTGGGACTTAAACCACCCCTCTCAGGGAAGGGTAGGGTGGCAAGAGCAGATCTGAGTGATTGGAGGGGTGACCCATTCAGACCTCTTTGGCCTTGCTTGTCTTTTATTTTGACTCTTCCTGGGCTGAGTGATTTGAAGCAAACAACTTGCCAGACCATACTCCTTGCCTGAGCCCTGCCCCTCTCACCTTCACCACTCCCGTGGGCCCAGCTTGGTGCCCAGGTGATTTCATATGCAACCCAGAAATGCACATAGTCAGTCTCCCATGGGGCAAATCTTCAACAAACTGGAAGAGGGAGATGGCAGATAAATTCTGCCCCTTCCTCCCCACCAAGAAATGGTGCTGAGACTCTCATTACGTGGTTCCTCAGGGTCACAGTTGGTGGTGGCCAAGGGTTTCCCGGGTGGCTCAGATTGTAAAGAATCTGCCTGCAGCGCAGGAGTCCAGCTTTCGATCCCTGGGAAGATATCCTGGAGAAGGAAATGGTTACCCACTCCAGTGTTCTTGCCTGAAGAATTCCATGAACAGGAGCCTGGTGGGCTACAGTCCATGGGATCGCAGAGTTGGACACAACTGAGTGCTTAACACATACACACACAACCCCACCACACACACTTCTGCTGGCTCTCCCTCCTTCCAACTCCCCTACAACCCGCATGTCGCTGGGGTCATGCTGTACATTAGGATGAGGGTACTCATGTCCTTTGCATTAGGGTCTGCATCCTGGGGACCCCAGCCAAGGCACCATCACACGCTGACTCCCCAGGGTGCATCTCCGGGCCAGACTTACCTTGAACTCTAAGTTCACATATGCAACTATGGAAGAGGGACCCAAAGTTCAACAAAATGAAACTCCTGATCTTCTCCCCCAAGCCTGCCCCACGGAAGCTTCCCCATCCTCCCACATACCTAGGACAAAATTCGAGTCGGCCATGACTCATCCAGCACATCTCATTGTTTCTGTCTTCAAAAGGTCTCCAGAACTTCCCTTGGGCTGCCGTGGTCAAGAACCCACCTGCAAGCACAGGGAACACAGATCTGATCCCTGGTCAGGGAAGATTCCACATGCAGTGGAGCAACTAAGCCCATGCGCCACAGTTACTGAGCCTGTGTTCTAAGGTCTGGGAGCCACAGCTGAAGCCTTCGCACCCAGAGCTTGTGCTCTGCAGCGAGAAGCCACCGCAACGAGGAACCCTCACTTGCAACGGAGAATGGCTCCTGCTCATCACAAGGGGAGAAAGCCCTCGCAGCAGCAAAGACCCAGCGCAGCCAAAAAGAGAGAAAAAAGGGCATTTAAAAGAAACTTTAAAAAAGGTCTCCAGAAACGACCGCTTTTCACAGCCTCCATCACAATGGTCGGGTCCAAGACAGCGTCCTCTCTTCCCTGGAACACTGCAGTTTCCTCCTGACCAGTCCCCCTGCTTCCATCCTCACTCTCTGCCGTCTACTCTCCTCCCCACAGCTGCCCAGAACCTTGGCTCAGAACACTCCATGGCATCTTCCTTGCTCACAGGTCCTCACAATGGCTGGCAAGACCCCAAGCTCCCCTGGGTCCTTTTCCCAACTTAACTCCGACTACTCTCCACCTTCCTCACTCTGCTGCAGTCACACTAGTCTCTTTTTGTTCCTTGAAGATACTGGGCATACTTGCACCCCAGGGCCTTTACACATGTGGCTCCATCTGCCTGGAATGCCCTGTCCTAGGTATCCCCAGGGCTTCATTCCCCACTGAATTCATTCAGGTCTTTCTTCAAATATCATTTTCTCAGAGAGGCCTACCCCAGCCACACTCTTTGTTACACCCTCCCTGACCTTCCCTGCCTCATTTCCTCTGTAACTCTTATCTTCTGATACACTGTCTTTTACACATCAGTTTTGCCTGCTGTTTGCCTTCCCCTACTGGCATATGAACTCCACCAAGGCAGAGGTTTTTTATCCACCTTATTCACTTGGAGAAGGAAATGGCAATCCACTCCAGTATTCTTGCCTGGGAAATCGATGGACAGAGGAACCTGGCAGCCTCCAGTCCATGGGGCCGCCAAAGAGTCGGACTGATTTAGCAACTAAACAACAAAATTCACTGCTGTATCTCCAGTGCCCAGAACCATGCTCAGCATGCAGCAGGCACTCGAATATTTTGCTAAATAAACTTCATTTGTACAAAGGGGAAAATAGATCACTAGGTTTTTGATAGGATTGGATGCTATGCATAAGTATGTCTGACATGCCAGGCCCTCCATAAAAGTCGGCTGTTCCTATCTCAAGCTTGAGTCTGACTCAAAGACAGGAAACCCTGTCCTGGAGGTCAGAGTGAACTTGGCTGACATCTGTGAGCAGGGCTCAGTGCTTGGAGTAGAGAGGTACCTTCTTGGCTACTTATACTGTGATTAAACGGGGACATTGTTACTGAAGGGCCAAAAATCTCAGGCTTTTGATTCCCCAGAACTCTCAGTGGGCAGATGAGGTAGTCTGAGAAACCACAGGAATGAGTCTGGCCTTTGGGAATAAAGAACTGGGAGGTGCTGACTGAGGCGAAGTGGGCGAACACCTTTTTTTCAAACTACCGGTCTTGACCCAAGAGTGGCTGGTAAGCAATTTAGTGGGTTAGCACTTCTCCGTGAGAAAATAACCTGTGTATTACGAAAAAAAAAAAAGCCGGGGGGCGGGGTTAACGACTGACTGAGTTTTTTGGTTTCACTTGCACGTGTGTACTCAGTTGCAATGCATTTCTAAGTGCGTCAGGGTAAAAAAATGTTCAAAAGCCATTAGGCTTTGAGGAATCAGGACTTGGGCTCTAACCCTGTCTCTGTCACCCTCTAGCTGCTGAGGCCTGAGCTAGTCCCTACCTCTCTGAGACTGTTTCCACACTGGAGCTGAAAATGCTCATCACTAAATACACAACACACATGGAAGCCCCTAGCGGTCGTGCCTACCTATAGGAAGTTTTCAGTAGCATGTTAGTTCTGTCCACCAGTGCGGAGGGTTGATAAATGTGCGAGGCTGTGTTATCAGGACAGGATTTGCTAATTCAGCAAGTATTTACTGAGTTCCAGTTCTGTGCCAGGTACTGGTCTAGATGCTGGGCACTTACAAACACAATAGATAAAAAGCTCATAGTGTGCCTGTTTTTAGGGCTTCTGCTCTAGCAGGTGCAGACACAAACAGTATTACTCAGATAAAGACTCCGGGGAGGGGTACTCAGAAGTGCCAGAGAAGAGCCAGGGGACAGGGATCTTAACTGGGGGGGTGGGGGTCTGGATGAAGGTCAGCCCTGGTGAGGGCCTTATGGAGGCATGTACACGGCAGTTTCAAGGAAGAGCAAGCACCAGTGTGGCCGAAGCAGAGGGAGCAGAGGAGGCAGGGGTCAGTCGGAGCTTGGGTCCTGAAAGGCCACCACAAGGACTTGGGCCTTGATTCTGGGTGGGACAGGGAGCCAGAGTTGTATTTTGAGTGAAGAAGAAACATAAGCTAAGTTCTACTTCCAGCCTCCATCAAGGTCAACCGGCCTGCTGCTTTGAAGCAAGTGTGAGAAGGCAAGGGGAGTGAGAGGCAGTAACGTGGCTCAGAGCCGTGATGGAGCAGATGGGTCAGGGGCGAGGTTTATTTTTAAGACAGAAACTGACAGGTTGGAGGCATGTGTGACCAGTGAATTTGGGGTCATGCCCCAAGTTGGTGACCTAGGAATCTGGAAGGACAAGGGTGCCATCCACTGCCATGTGGAGGCCTTTGACATGGATGAGCTGTGCAGGCAGTGGGTGGAGCAAAGTCCAGGGGACAGGTGTGCAGGGTCAGCAAAACTGACTAGTCATGCCCAAGCCACTGCTGAGAGCCCTTCCAAAAAAGAAAAAAAGAAAGAAAGAAAAGGTCACAACCAAATTCTCAGAAGGCAAACTAGGGTGGACCAGTCTGAGTCATTACTTTTTAAGTGAAAAATGAATGGTTTAGAGTTATGGTGAAATCTGTAGAGAAATCATTCTAGATTTCCTGGTTCTTAAAGATCAGTTACGTCTTTTGTTCTTCTGAGAGCATCAGATTCCTTCCAAGAGTCAGGAGGAACCCACAGGCAGGTTACGGTGGGAACTTCCCCTAAGTAAAGTTATGATCATTTCAAAATACAGCCTGTACACTTTCTCATGTCAGAGAGAGTTTGCATAAGAATAAACTGAGGAGACACACAAACACAAAGGGTTTCCAACTAGGTTTTATTTTAGTGTCCAATATTATCAGCACTGATACAGGAGTAATTCAGGCAAATTTATCACCTTAAATACATCAGAGAAAAAACTCACTGTGTCAAGCACGTCTCGCACTCCAGCAAATGAACATAAGGACAGAGAACAAAGTTAGCAGCATTAAATTAAAGTGCTTTTTGCCACAATTCTTTCAGAGTCTCGCCCTAAGTGGTATAAACTCAATTTGTTGTATAAGAAGCTCAAAATCCCAGGGGATACATTCAAAAAAAAATTCATGTTTAGTTATTTTAAATAATTTTCCCCCCCAAAGCACAAAATTCATTGGAATTGTGCAATGCTGATTTCTCTGGACATACTGTGAGGTGACCACCACCCAGGTCTGGCAAAAAGCCTGGCCATCCTCTGCTGCACAGCAGCCTTGGCTAAGTCCATCACTTTGTTCCACACACCAGAGTAGACTGAGGGTTTGAAGGACCAGTGGGCACCTGGAGAGCACGCCAACTGCATGATACCCGCCAGCAAGCAGAGGCCACTGAGCCGTTTCCCTGAAGTCAGAGGCGGACTCAGAAGGGCAGGACAGGCCCCACTGCTCTGCCTGAGCTTGCCTCTTTCTGGGAGAGCAGTACTGCTGGCTTCTAGGAAGCTCTCTGACCTGCCCGGCAAAGGCTGTCACCTGAAGGCTGCCTGCCCCAGACGGTTAACACCATGGAGACAGGAACCTGCCCCCACTGTGACCAGTAACAATCCCCACGCTCAATACAGGAAACACTTCTTGAGATGAACGTGAGGCCCCGTGTGTCATCTGGAGGCTCCGGGGTCAGGAAGGGTGGGAGGCTGGGTGCTGGGCTCCCTGCGCTGCCTGCCACAAGAGACGTTATCCAGAGGTCTGGTGGCCAAGGGCGGCTTGAGCCAAGGAGGGCTGAGGGGTGGGAACACGCTTCTTGTGGAACTGCAAGCTGGTAGGGTGGGCTCTCAGACCCCATGAGCCCCTCCCAGAGTGAGGTCAAACAGAAGGCCCTGTTTTGTGCCAACTACGGATCCTTCAGCCATCCTGGGTGGGGTGCACTCTCCTCAGCCTGCCACCAAGGTCCCCTTCTTCCACCATCTTTCCTTCTACTACATTCTTTAACGATCTGGACCAAACCATCTTTCAACAGTAAGAAGCCAGACTACGAGGCTAAGGACCGAAAGGAGAACAAGGGACACAACGAGAAGGGAGGCAAGTCTCTCCCCATCATGGCACTGGCTGCCCAAGAGGGCACAGACAGGACACAGCTTCCACACACCACCTCCCTCCCAGCCACGCGCTCCAGCTGCCTCTGCGCTATCTTCCTGCCCCTCATGGCAGAAAGCCTGCCTCTGCCTAAAACCCAAGCCACACTCAGCCCACTGCCAATGCGGAAAGGCTGGTCTGGAAGGCTCTGCAAACAGACTGAAGCGTGAAAGCCAAAGAACCGCACTGACACAAAGGCCACGGCCTCCTGGGACTCTCGGAATCATTCCCAGTGCAAACTGGGAAGAAAATGCAGCCTCCCCACAAAGACAGCCCTTCTCTGCAGGGGAGCTGGGGTGCACGATGGGCAGGTGTGCGGGAGCTGGGGTACGTGGGGGGCAAGTGTGCGGGGGTCGGTGTTAAGCATTGGCCAGAGGAGGGTGCGGTATCTGCCTGATACCCTTAAAGGCCCAACCAGGCTTTCTGCAACACTGGCCAATCCCAAGAGCTCATCAAGCAATCAATCAGCAGCTTCTCAATCAAGAGAGCATGACAAAGCAAAGACAAGACTGAACTCCCCAGTACCGTGCTGTCCAGACTCATTAAAAAAGTCTCCTTTAGGGGCACAAGTTGGAAGGTCTTCCTGCAACAGCAGGCAAAGGAGGGGAAAATAACTAGCGCTTCGGGGCTCAAGATGGTGGGAGACAGTGGGTACTTTCGTTCTCACGGTGGCGGCGGTGGACAGGAGCTGCACGCGGGCCTGGTGGTGCGAGGCCCCCGTGCTCGCAGCACTGTCCTCCCCACGGGGCTCCGGCTCGGGGTGCCCACTATCTGCTGGGCTGCAGGTACTGGTGGGTGAACATGTTGAGTTCGCTGTCCAGCCAGCCGGCTTTATTCCTACAGAGAAAAGGTTACCTTGAGGCGGCAAGAGCTGATAACTAGCCGTGGCGTCACCTGCCAAGCGCTGTGCTACCGGAACCTGACTTTTATTCCTCTAGTAACCTCCGCTTCACAGATGAGGAAAATGAGGCCCAGAGAGGTTAAATAACTTCCCACGGTCACACAACTCATCGGTGGTGGAAATAAACTCGGGCTTTTCCAACCCTTAAGCCCTGTGTTGGCTTCATGCTGGGCCCACCGCCAAGTTCCCAAACTGTTGGGAACACCGTGTTCTGCCTGTCAGCAGTGGGCAGTCCTTGTTGGGTTTACCCTGTCCCTGCAGGTGACGCACAGCAGAGACGCCCACCCCCAAGACCCACGCCTCGTGAGATTTCCCCTGGGGATGAGCGGTGTATGTCCAGAAAATAGGTGTCCCTGGGCAGTGGGCGGAAGCGCACATCTGCCCTGCAGGGAGGGGAAGGCCCACGGACGCCCTTGGATGCAGCCCCCCTCTGTGCTGATGTCAGGGCAGGGCAGGAAGCCCCGAGTCCCCATGTGCTGATGTTATCTGGGCCTGAGCGGCCAAGGACTCTACAGAGCACTTGTGCACGCAGCTCTGTGGCTGTGTCATGAAATCTCACTCCATCTTACAGATAAAAGCAACGAGACTCGGGGAAGCTCAGAGATTTGCCTGAATGTGAGGGGACCAGAAGCCGGCACTCCCGACTCCGGGGACCCACCCTCTCTCCAGCAACCTGCTGCCCGAAGCTCTGACTTTCAATGGAGACTCTATGCAGACCTGGGTTCTGAGCCAGGCTCGGCCAGCCACCGGCTAGCTGGCTGGCTCCCCTGTGGGCACGGGTTTCGATAGGCCACCATCCCTGGGCTCACAGAGAAATGGTGGAAATGAGGGGTGGGTCTAGCCCAGTGTTCCTGCTGACAACAGAGGACAAGTAACGTGAGGAGGCTCAGAGGGTGCTGGTGCCCAGCGGGCTGGATCCTTCTACTCCCGGCTTAACCACCTACCATGGGATCCCAAATAGGTTACTCAACACCTCTCCAGGCCTGTTTTCCTTTTTATAAAGTGAAGGTGATGACAGGCCCCTGCAGGGATGCTGAAGATTTGGACAGCACATGTCCAGTGGCTGAGACACCGTAGTTAAGGACATGCCTGTGAGCTGTAACCTCACAGGATGGGCTTCCTTAGCCGCCACCTCACCTGAGCAGTTTGGCTTTGCTCTGAAGTGAATCAAGAATCTCAATTTTCTTGTTCATGGCGGCGATTTCCTCCTCCAGGTTCTCCCGGGTGACGTCAACTTGCTGACACAAATGGGCAAAAGTCCCGGACAGTTCCCTGAAAGGGGGAGATAGTCAGGATGAACCAGGCTGTGTCAAAGGTAAACCAGACTCAGGGCAGGGCAGCTGCTAGCCTGCCAGTCACCTGCGCTGGCCACCATCTATCCTGGTTTGGCAGCATCTGCCCCACCTCCTGCTGAGACCGTGGACATCACAACCACCACAAATACCACCGTTACCATAGTGTGAGAACCAGGAGCACAGGGCAGGACACCCTGACCTGGACACAAGAGACCAGGATTCAGATCCCAGTTCTGCTGCTGATCAGTCAAGTGCAAGAGCCAGGTTTGTGTGTGTCCAGCTGCTCGGTTGTCTCAGACTCTGCAACCCCACAGACTGTAGCCTGCCAGGCTCCTCTGTCCACAGGATTTCCCAGGCAAGAACAACGGAGTGGGTTGCCATGCCCTCCTCCAGGGGACCTTCCCAACCCAGGGATCAAACCCAAGTCTCTTGCATCTCCTGCATTGGCAGATGGGTTCTTTATCACTAGTGCCATCTGGGAAGCCCATAGGAGACACATGACTCCTCTTAAATCTCAATTTCCTAATTTTGAAAAAGAAAGTGTCAATAAGAACAACAACTTCAAAGTGTCTGGGGGGAAAATGAAGTATTAGGTGCAAAATGCCTAGCAGAGGGCCTGCCACATAGCAATAAAAAGCAGGCAGCCAGCACCTTCGTCACCACCACCTAGAACAAGCAACCACTCCCACCTGCCCAAAGATATGCCATGAAGACTGGGCTGTGGCTTAGAACATCAAAGCTATGCCCACAACGCAAGTCCCTCAAGGTAACCCGCTAAAGATGCTACAAGTAATGCCCTTCGTATTGCCGTCTTCCTTCCTGGGGGACCAGAGGCCTACTTGGTCCCAGCCCTGGACATACGGTGTCCCCAGAGGCTCCTCTCCCACTCTCAACCTCCATGTTGTCACTGCACAGCTGACGGCCAGAGTCGGACAGCACTCGGGGCCCAGTGGTTTCCAGGTCAGGGTCGGAGGGCACCGCAGGAGCCAGCGCCGGCCCCTCGGGCTGACGGAGACACTCACTGCTGGACCTGGTGGCTGCAGTTGGAGCCGGTGTAGCTGATGATGAGCTGCAGCTTCTCGCTGGCGTACTCCACAAACTGGCGCTTGAAGGCCCTCTCTTTGGCCTTGGTGGTCCAGGTCAGACGCTCGTAGACGTAGAGGAGGCCATAGAGGCCAAGGGAGAGGGCAATGAGTCGCCAGCCCACGGCCTTCCACACCTGCAGAGGCACAGCGGTCAGTGGGTGCAGCCCTCTGCCATCTCACCACCCAAATTCTTAGCCTGTTGCTGCCAGGACTTTCCCAGGAGCATCAAAAGGCCTTTGTGCCTCTACTCAGAACACTCCTCTCAACATCTTCTTGGGCCCCACTGAGACCAGAAGGGCAGGGATTGTCTCTAGCTGGAAAATGAGGGAAACGGAGTGTTGCCCATACAACATGACTTGTGCAAAGGTGGCGGGGCCACCGCTATGGTTGTGAGCACAAGAGGCACAGATCCAGGCACACAGACATCTTAAACAAAAATGCTAGAGTCCTCAGAAGGGACATTCCATTCTGGTGACACTGATGACAAGTGGAGCTCTGAGTACCGGTCCGTAACAGATAGCTTCTTTTGAGCTGCTCTGTAACACTTTGGCGCAAGGCAGCGTGGTTAGAGTCAAAGAGCAGGGGATTGGAGCCAGAAAGAGAGGCTCCAGTGCTGCCTGCCATCCTGGCTGTGTGACCCACGGCAAGTCTATTTACACCCGTTTCCTCTCAAAATAGGAATGATGGCTTCCACCCAGTTCCCAGGGTGGTTTGGATAAAATGAGACACTGATCGTAAAAGGGTTACATAACTGTCAAGTGTTGGCTTCTAAGCTAATGACCCTCTGCCAGCTTACCATCTACCAGAAAAAGAACCAGAGTAGGTACTGCCTACAGGCCAGCAGGGCGGGGCCTCAGCTCCAGCCTACCCTGGCCTTCCAAGCTGAGAAGCCAACTCCTGGCAGCTTTGTCAGCTACATTCTGCCACCACTCTACAACTCAAATGACCATCGCAGAGAGCATGTGTCCACATCACCAAGAAAATTCAAGGCACAAGTCACTCTGGCTGCAGCGTGTCTTGGGTCAAGACGTGGGGAGTACCCCAGTTATCAAGAAGGCAGCCCGTGACCTCAGGCCTCGGGGCAGAAGAGAAGGGCCATAAAACCGCAGCTGGCAAGATGAGCGTTCACAGCCCAACCTGGCCTCTTTCTGGCTCAAGCCCTTGTAAGTTCTGCTGTTTCCTCACTTACAAATGAGAAACTCCTGGTCATGCCCACCTTTCTAGAACCCGGGTTTGTCAATTTCTCAGGTCACTTCCCTACCCACAGAACTAGCCCTACAGGGGAAAGAACATGGCCTTGGAGTCAGATGAGGCCAGAGCTCAAATCCGAGCTGTGTATCCTCGGGAAGCCAACTGCAGATTTTTTTCTGTAAAATGGGAACCTCAGTGTCACCTTATGTTGAATGAGACTCCCGTCCAGAAATGTACGTTTCAGGGCTAAGGTTGCATGGCTCCTGATATCACAGCAAAAAGTCATCACGATGTAAAGTGCCGGGCTGACGCAGGGACCACCACCAGATTGCCCCTCGGTCCCACCCACCTGCCCCCACCCCTCCCATGCTGGGCTTGTCACTGACCACTCCTCCAACAACGAGAATGCCCATGGAGGTCCTGGACGTCAGAGAGGCCAGGCCAGTGACCATGGAAACCATGAGCTCCTCTTGCGTGAGGGAGCCCTGGGGCAGTGGGGGCATGCTGGGGTTGGCCGGGGTCAGGGGCATGGGCCGCTGCACCTGTGGAAAGAAACGGGGGTGCTAAGAAGAAGAAGGCAGCAAATCTCTCATTCCGTGAAACCCTCAGGAATCCTCAGGGCTAAGAGTCCAGAACAGGGACATGGGCCATGACTTCAACTTCCAAAATAGAAAATGAGCTCCACGTGTAGCAGACAAGGATTTCGGCTTCCTAACAGACCTGCTAGCCCACAGGTAAACACCATGGATATCACAGATCATGAGCTGCGGCCACCCTGGAAGGCCTCAGCTTAGGTCCCCAAGCCTGGGACGTGGCCCAAGAGCAGCCCAGGTGATACCTCCAGAAGTACAGAGATGGGGGTGAACATCTAAACGTGAAAACGGTGGTATCTGGACAGATAGGTCATCTAGATTTAATAATTACATACTTATAAGCTTAATAAAAAAAATACAGCTTGCTTTTGTAATTTCACAAATATTAGTGCCTACGACAAAACTAGGCTGATTTGTGGCAGAAAGCTGACCGTGGTGGGGGCCCACATGCCACAGCCATGACCTCCAGGAGCCCCTTTCAGAACGGCTTGGGTGCCCAGGGCACAGACTAGCCTCCCTCAATGCCCAAGGGGGAGGGACTCCGCTTGCCTGGTCGCTGTAGCCCATCAAGGCCCGGCGGCTGTTCTTGGGGCCCAGGAACCGGTTCACCAACATAGTCCACCCAAGGGAAAAGTGAAATTCAATGTCCTCCTGAAAGTCGGCACACAGCTTGTCACAGTTGAGGTCGTAGCTGAGGGAGAAACACTGCCGAGGAACCAGCATGTCCATCTGACTCCGCACAGACACAGGAAGGAGGGGTTTCAAGCCGTCTGTCGGGAACAGAAGTGGGGAGAAAACAGAGCGGCTCAGCCCTGTGCCTCGCCAGTGCTGAGCCTTACCACACTTGCCGCTGGCAAGGATGCTGGCAGCACGACCCAGAAACCAGGCCCGGATGAGCTGGCCTGTGGGTGGGGTACACAGACTAAGGCTCCATACCCACAAATACGTGGATTTAAGGAGTAGGCCAAGCTCTCAGCCTCCACTAGTTCCGTGTGGTAACACAAGACGCCCCGTCCCCTGCTCACCCCTAGTCTACGCGTGGAATGAACTCACAACACATGCCCAGAACCTCAAGATACGGAGCTGACTCATCACAAAAGAGGACAGATAAGGAAAGGTCATTAGTTCTGCAGGCTGGCCTGAAACTGATCTCGGGCAGCCCAGAGCCCCAGTCCTGAGCCCCTGCGGCACTGACCCATCATCTCCTGCTGCATGGTTTGCAGGGAGCTGGTGATGGCCGTGGAGCAGCGGTCTGACATGTTTCGGCCCAGTCCTTCCTCTATGTGGCGGTGCAGTTCCTGCAGCCAGAAGAGAGGGGAAAGGAAGCGGCACCTTCTGCCAGTGTTCCCTCCAGGGAGCCCAGGGCAAGACAGACAGAGGCTGGTCAGCCCAGGCCCAGAAGGTGGCAATGGCAGGCAGGTGGAGTGAAGCCTGGGCTCAAATGGCTGAGGGGCCCTGACTCAGACCAGCAAGGGCTGAATCCCTGTCTCTCGGTGACTCCATCCATAGCCAACAGGAAATATGGGGAGCCCCTGCCCACAGCACCTGCCACTTAATGACTCACATTCTTGTAAACCTTGAGGACCACGGGAGAAGGGTGGAAGTCCATCTGGTACTCGTCCACCAACACAGAGAGGCGCCGGATCTCCTCGGCCATTGCAGTCGACACCTGCAGCAAAGAAAGTGTGCTGGTGAGTGACCCGAGGGAATGTGGTTCAACTCCACAGCACCAGGAGAGTCTAACAGACTCTAGGAGACTGGATCTGCCTCCCCGCAAACCTGCGGTGTCCACAGATGGTCTACAGAGTTAAGGCTTTTGAATTTAGGGGTATTAGAGATTGGCTGACCGAAACTCATCCAAGTTGTGGAGGAGGACTTGCCCAGGGTCACACGATGGAACAGCAAACCCCAGGAGGCAGGACGTTGTTCAGTCAGGGCTATGGCTTTCTCCTGGAAGGCTGAGAAGCCCCCGAGGAATAGGATGTCTGTGTTTTCACTTTTCGAGTGCCTGGCCTCTACTCGGAGTCCAAATCTCCCCAGTGTCTTTCCTCCTCCGCTTCTCACCTGCCTCTCGACTTCCTCTGTAATCTGCTTAATTCTCAGTTTGTAGTCTTGCGCCAAGAGCTCCAGCTGCTTGTCAATAAACCTCAGCCGCTCCTGCCGCTCTTCACGCGTTTCCAGGCAGTAGACCCTGAGAAAAAGAGCTCTGGTTACCCAACTAAGCTGAAGAAAAGAGGGGGCGCCGGAAGTCTGTGTGGGCCCCAACTGTGATCCTGGCATTCCATGCACACCCCTGGGGGCCTGCTCTTCCCATTCCCAGGCAGGAGGGAGAAACAGTGCCAACAACTCGCTCTTAAGTTTTCCGAATTTGGAGGCTGTGGTGGTGACAGACAGGGGAGGGTGCTTTTTCAGGAACTTTAGAACAAGTTCTGCCATTCATACAGAAAAAAGTCCACTAGTAAACAAAGAAAAGAGAAAAAGAGGTACAACAGCACCCAGAAGCCTGGCCCAAATCACCAGGTCTGAAGTATGGATCAGGGTCGGGGAATGGGAGTTCCAACATATACTGCTGGTGGGACCACAGACAGGGCCAGATGTTTCAGAAAGCCACAGGTAAAACTGGGTAAAGCTGAAATGCATACACCCCAAGACAGAACACTCCACCTCCAGAAATTAATGCTAGTCTCTAGCAGATGCACACCAGAGGACACAAAAATTCGTGTCCACAGCAGCAGGGTCTCCAATAGTAAAATAATGAATCACAATAAACTGTGGAAAGTTCTGAAAGAGATGGGAATACCACCTAACCTGCCTCTTGAGAAATCTGTATGCAGGTCAGGAAGCAACACTTAGAACTGGACATGGAACAACAGACTGGTTCCAAATAGGAAAAGGAGTATGTCAAGGCTGTATATCGTCACCCTGCTTATTTAACTTATATGCAGAGTACATCATGAGAAACGCTGGACTGGAAGAAACACAAGCTGGAATCAAGATTGCCGGGAGAAATATCAATAACCTCAGATATGCAGATGACACCACCTTTATGGCAGAAAGTGAAGAGGAGCTAAAAAGCCTCTTGATGAAAGTGAAAGAGGAGAGTGAAAAAGTTGGCTTAAAGCTCAACATTCAGAAAACAAAGATCATGGCATCCGGTCCCATAACTTCATGGGAAATAGATGGGGAAACAGTGGAAACAGTGTCAGACTTTCTTTTGGGGGCTCTAAAATCACTGCAATGGCGACTGCAGCCATGAAATTAGAAGACGCTTGCTCCTTGGAAGAAAAGTTATGACCAACCTAGATAGTATAATTCAAAAGCAGAGACATTACTTTGCTGACTAAGGTCCGTCTAGTCAAGGCTATGGTTTTTCCTGTGGTCATGTATGGATGTGAGAGTTGGACTGTGAAGAAAGCTGAGCACCGAACAATTGATGCTTTTGAACTGTGGTGTTGGAGAAGACTCTTGAGAGTCCCTTGGACTGTAAGGAGATCCAACCAGTCCATTCTGAAGGAGGTCAACCCTGGGATTTCTTTGGAAGGAATGATGCTAAAGCTGAAACTCCAGTACTTTGGCCACCTCACGGGAAGAGTTGACTCATTGGAAAAGACTTTGATGCTGGGAGGGATTGGGGGCAGGAGGAGAAGGGGATGACCGAGGATGAGATGGCTGGATGGCATCACTGACTCCATGGACGTGAGTCTGAGTGAACTCCGAGAGATGGTGATGAACAGGGAGGCCTGGCGTGCTGCGATTCATGGGGTCGCAAAGAGTCGGACACGACTGAGAGACTGAACTGAACTGAAAGATCAATCTATCTCAACGAAAACTCCTAACATCCAACTATAGGCATCAAGAAGGACAGAGGATAAAAATACTGAGTGAAAAGCGAAGCCAGGTGTTGCATGCTCCCGTACTATACATCTGAAACACATGCAGAGCAACACTGTGCATCCTTCAGGATTTACATAAAAAGTACTTTTTAATGAATGACAGGACTACACACCAAATTCATGATGGCAGTTACCTCTGAGGAACAGGCAGAGGGACACTGGGGCAGGGACTGAAGAATCAAAGAGTATTCAACAGTTTTTTTCTGTGTTTTATTTGTTATATTCTAACAATAAAACAAATATTATCAACTGTGTGAATGGAAACAAGGTATATTATTCTCTGTACTTTCTCATATATTTTAATCTCTCAAAAAAGGGTATCTTTTAATTCTCTTTTTAAGGTGTTTTTGACCATGTTGCACAGCATGTGGGATCTGAATTCCCTGCCCAGGGATCGAACCTGTGTCTCCTGCAGTGGAAGCTCGGAGTCCTAACCTGTGGACCACCAGGGCAGTCCCCAGAAAAGGTATTCTGAAGAAGTGCTTTCTGTTTCTGGCCCTGGAAATGGCTGCAGTGCTCGGCGTAGCACTGAACCAAGGCTGGCAGCTCAGACTTTCAGGCAAGCTCACTGCACAGACCCGGTGGGACAGACAGACGCCCACAACCTCCTCACTGTCTGCTCCACGCGGCTCGAACGTGGTCTGGCGGAAACCGTGAGACCCTGCTCTGCTGGCTGAGCTCTGGCCCTGGGCCCGGCCTCAGACGAGGGTGAGGCAGTCGTGGCTACACTCCCTCTGCCAGTCTGCTCCTGGGCTCTTACCGCTGCTCCTGCGCTGCGATGTGCAGAGAGTCCATGATGAGGCGGACGGCCTCTGCGATCTGCTTGGCCCGGACCGTGTGCTGCTCAAACTTGGTCTTCACGGCCGACTGGGAGATGCACTCCTGGAACAGACAGGAGGTGCCAAGGGAGGCAGAAGCCACCAGCCAAGAGCCAGGCTCCGGCATTCAACTGCAAGGGACGTGGCTGAAGAGTGCCAAGGAGGCACAGAATCTCCAGACAACAGGATCAAAGGCTCATGCTCACCTCAAATCTCCTCTCAAAATTCTGAAACTCAAACATCCTCACTTGAAAGCCTTCTGCAAGAGCGCCCCCTAGGAGAAGTGTACCACATTAGTTCAGAGAGAACTCAAGCAGCCAAGAGCTTCTCACTCGGGTTTCCTCTCATCACCTCATTCTCACAGCTATTTCTACCAGCTGACTTAGCACAAGACCCAATGTCTCAAGCATCAGGGAAAAGCAAGAAGCTGGTTCCATCATCACCTCCTTCGGGCATGCCCTGGGCCTTCTGGATCCTGGCGTTGAGCACCTCCTTGGCAGACACGAAGAAGATGCGGTCTCCAGCCTGGCCCCGATCCACCACGCCCAGCTCGTCCACCAGGAAGCTGGTGCAGCGCTCCATGTGCTGCCGCCGCACCTGGAGCCCAAGTAGACAGGTATTATATGACCAGGAGGGGCACGAGGGGGCCTTCCTGAGGGAGCCCATGGCCCCTGGTGGCCTCTTTTCTAAGAGTACAGGTAATCTAGTCACACGGCTCAGGATTCAGAAGGTATCAACACACATGCAGTGATCATTTCCCACCATCTGTCCTCCAGCCACCGGGACCCCAGATCCCAAGTCACAGGGTTCCTTGGGGTGCAGCCTGTCCAAGATACCTGAGGCATCAACAAGCAGAAATATTTACACATGCCCCAGACTGCCTTGTTAAGAGCCTACAAAAGTTTCCCTTTGGTGCCCCAGAAGGAAAGGAAGCTGGGGGTCAAGAAACTCACACCTGTGAGGGGGCAGGGAGGAAGGATCAAGAGGGAGTTGATATATGTATTATAATGGCTGACTTTGTTGTTGTACAGCAGAAACCAATACAACACTGTAAAACAATTTTCCCCCAATTAGAAATATATTAAAAAAAACAACAACACAGAAACCCACACCTGGACTCTGTACTGACAAGCTGAGTCCTCCCTGGTCTTGTTAATTGAATGAGAGAGCACCACCCAAAAATCCCTCCTTGCTCTGAAGCCCCAGGGCTCCACTGCTGGAACTGCAAAGTGACAACAGCCTCCGGTGGACACCTTCCACATGCCAGGCCCTTACTCAAGGTGAACAGATCTCATCCTCTGCACAACTCCATCTATTACCCTCAGCCCACAGGTTAGGATTTACCTGGGTTAGTTAGGGTATGTTAGGGAGTTTATCAGTCACACTGCCCAGCATCTGCTGACTACACACTTGATCATCACCCCATTTTCTTTCATGTTACCCATAAAAAGTAAAGCATTCTGAGCTGTAAGAACCAGTTATTCTTTGCTCTTCTTTTAAGCTTCTTTCCTGGATGCCTTTCAAAGCTACACCTCTGACTCATTCTTCAAGAACTAAGGAGAGCCCTGGTCCCAAGCAAGGGCTCAGCCAATGTGGTGTGGAGGCCTCTCAGCATGGAGAAAAGCCTTCTGAAGATTAGAAGGGAAGGGGATACACATATACTACAGCTGATCCACTCTGCTGTACAACAGAAATTAACAAAACATTGTAAAGCAGTTATGCTCCGAAAAAAAAAAGAAGAGAGGGGTCCGGGGAAGTGAATGGGAGGAGTGAAGCGGTCCCACAGTGACCCCAAACACCTCATGGGACAACTTTGGTGATGAAATTAATTCAGGGATGCGGCCAGGGAGAGCACGCAGAGAATCTAGGTAGATGCACGGGGTGGCATTCCCCAAGTTGCCGAGTAAAAGAGGCGCCCACCTCCTCCATGTACTCAGGCTCCGAGGCAGACGCGTCCCAGCGGTTGTTCAGGATGAAGATGTTTGGGCGGGACAGGCGCTCGCTCACCTTGTGGAAGAATTGCTTTTCCTGGATGAGGGGAGAGACCTCAGTGAAGGAGGGGCTGTGCCAGCTAAGGGCCTGCTGGCCCACCCGCTTGACTGGATCTTGGAAGTGTGGGGAAAGGCAGAGGATGGGTTACCGTCTGCATCAGGGTGGACTCTGAGTTGGCCACCAGCACGAACACGTCGGCGTCCAGGCAAAACTTGTCAATCCAGCTGTCCAGCTCTGTGGTGACATCGATGCCAGGGCTGGAGGTGACAGGGGTAAACCATCATCAGACCCGGGGCCCTGCTCTGAACAGACCTGAGGCAGCAGGCAAAGGAAGAGAAAGCTACAGAGGAAGAGGGAAATCGCCCTTATTGGAGGGATTCTTTTCATCTCATATCCTTCCAGACTGTCTGAAAATGTGTTTTTTGTCATATGCATCTATCACTCACATGAAAACCTAAAGATCTGAATCTGACTTTGTCCATGCCCGTGTGCATGCTAAGTCACTTCAGTTGTGTCCGACTCTTTGTGACCCCATGGACTAACTGTAGCCTGCCAGGCTCCACTGTCCACGGGCTTCTCTAGGCAAGAATACTGGAGTAGGTTGCCAGGCCCTCCTCCAGGCGATCTTCCCAACCCAGGGATCAAACCTGCATCTCCTACACAGGCAGGCAGGTTCTTTACCCATGGGAAACCCCTGCATTTTACTTTGCGGGTATACAATTAAGGTGAAATGCTACATTTATCTGAGTCCAGCAAGTACCCTCATACCAAATTTCTTGGTATAGTTGTAGTCTGTCCACAAAGCAGGAGACAAGTGTTGCCTTGAGAAAAATAAAACACAACAGGGACCTCATCAAGAACAAGCTCCACCCCCTCCACCAATAAACATACTAACATTGGGTTGAGGCCGAGAACCTTCCCTAGTTTCAAGCATCCTTCCTATCCCTCTTTACAGACCATCACTGGGAGATCTTCGGGGCCCTGATGGCTGCCAAGATGATACAATAACCAGACCCTGAAGGAAATCCACGAGGCTGGAAGATGTGGTTAAGCCAGTTTAAAAAGTAATACACTTCAGCAGAGCAACAACATGACCTCGGGGACACTGGCCTGGAGGACCCAGAAGTGGAAACCTGGCCCTCCCCGTCTGCACCTCCTGGGGAGGCACCTGCCCCCTTACCTGTCCATCAGCACCAGGTCATCCTTGAGAAGCGGGCACTTGGAGTTGGGCCACATCACACTCACCAGGCTGCCTGCATGCAGCTGTTCATCCTGGTGAAGGGCATGCGCCAGCTGGTTCACCGTCTGATGGGGGTGGATGCAGAAGATAATCAGGGTCAAGGAAGAGCCTCCANTAAATTTAAAAGGAGAGCGCCAAATTCTGTGGTCTGCTGCCTGCTTCCCTGCCTTGGGGTGGTCGGATCCAGCACAAAGAGCATGCCTCCCTCCCTTCCAGCTGGGAAGAAAGAAGGCATGAGGACTTCAAGACTCACCGGCCGAAAAAAGCCACCTTCATGTGCCTCCGGGCCAGCACCTCGCTGATGCCCCTCACTTTGGACAGGTAACCTTTGACGTCCAGAACCTGTTCTTCTGTCGTAACTGGGTCCAGTTCTGCATTCCTGTAGGTTTCTGCAGGTGCAGATTGAAAACAGTTCAGCCCACTGTCAGAGTTCCAGAGTCCCAGTCTGGATGGCGGAACCCACATCCACAGGACCCTGTTCCCCAGCTGGAGGTCCAGACTCCTCTGGGCCCCAGTGCGATAAAGACTGCTGGGTTCCAGTGCAAGTGTTGGTTCTTACTTCTTCCTGGGTTGATGACCTCAGGCAAATGAACATTCCTGGGTCTTAATTTCCTTAGCTTTAAAACAGAGATAACAACAGCACCTACTTCATGTGGCTGGAGAAAGGATTAACTGAATTAAAATACAGAAGTGCCAAGAATGGGGCAGGTATCTGATGAAGATGCAAATGCTAACTGCCATCATTTACTTATATATTTGTACTTAACATACACTCACCAAGTTCTCAGTATATGCCAGGCACTGCTCTGGTCAAACACAACCTCATTTAATTTGCATCATGTGCCCATCAGAGCTAGTAGACAGCGGGAACAGGGCTGAGTCTGGGTCACTGTGCACCTTCCCAAGGCCTTGCCTGACCTGGCCCTACCCACCGCTCCAGCTGGGTCTCGGGCACCTCTGCCTTGCATGCTGCCTCACCGTACGCCCACACTCACCACCGCTCCAGGCTTTGCTTGGTGCTTCCTCACCCCACCCCTCCGAAGAGCTAACACACCACCTCGGGTGCTCTGGCTCATTCTCACTTAGCCTGCCCTGATCCCACCAACCTGAGTCAGGTCCTCCTGGCTTGCGTCCCTGCGGCACCCTGGACTTCTTGCATCCTAGCCCTTGTCTCAGCATAGGGTAACTGCCCCGCTCACCTGTGTGCATCACCTACCACGTGAGGGCCTAGCTGTCTGACCCCCACATCCCACATTCAGCAGGTGCAGTGTTTGCTAAGTGAATGGATCCTGGGATCACTGCACTGCTTTTCCCCAGGGCCCTTGCCACGTGGCTGGATAACACGTTATGACAGATGGGAGCAACTGAGAAAGACCCTGTCCCCCTCCCATCCAGCACTTGCGCCAGGAAGGTCCTGAGCTGGCTGGACTGCAGACGGGTGTCCGCCCCTCAGCATACCCTGGCCGCAATGGACTGAATGTTTACATGCCCCGTGTGACGACAGTGTGATGGTACAGCTGACCCTTGAACAACATGGGGGGTGGGGGTGCCAATCCTCTAAACAAAAACCAGCATGTAGTTTAGTCAGCTTCTGTATGCACAGCCCTTCTGTATCCGCAGTCTGCATCCACGACTCAACCATGGATTGTCTGCTACTGTGTACTTACTATGGGAAGAAAACCATGTATAAGTGGATCTGTGCAATTGNTGGGGGTGCCAATCCTCTAAACAAAAACCAGCATGTAGTTTAGTCAGCTTCTGTATGCACAGCCCTTCTGTATCCGCAGTCTGCATCCACGACTCAACCATGGATTGTCTGCTACTGTGTACTTACTATGGGAAGAAAACCATGTATAAGTGGATCTGTGCAATTGAAACTCATGTTATTTGAGGGTCAACTGTACATAGGGATGGAGCCTCATGCCTGGGGTTAGTGTCCTTAGAAATGAAAACCTGAGAAGTAGCCAGCCCCTTCTGCTATGTGATTACATGAGCTGCTATGTGAGAGCTGGAAGCCAGCCCTCACCAGACACCAAATCTCCTGCTGCCTTGGTCTCTTGGGCTTTCCAGCCTCCCCAAACTGTGAGAAATAAATCGGTGTTGTTTACAAGGCACCCAGTCTATGGTATTTCTGTTAGAGCCGCCCAAACAGACTAAGGCACTTGTGAACCACTGGGCTAACAGGTCCCAGCCCTGAGAACAGCCCCATGGCACCCAGAGCACGACAGGTGCATTTCAGAGCCGCCCAGGGAGTGTCCCCTGTAGCTGGTGCCAACGCGACCTCCCCACGTCCACTGGTCACCCCTCTCAGACCATCAACATTCTTCCCTTAAGTGGGCATATGGGTGTGGCTTTTGGAATGTGCTCCAGAGGAAGCTGGCTCTCCAGCCTGTGACTGGAGAAAGAAAATTTAAAAGAAAAAGCCATCAGCTGATAAGCTCTTGCTACTGCCCTTTACAGAACATTCCCAGGCAGTAGCCTTCCCCTCCCCTGGCTGGGACAATCCCAAATACATCTCAGGATCACCCCAGTGCTTTTCTCTCCCTGGAGCCCCATCAGTATGAGAGGCCTTCTGTTTTCACAAAAAGAGAAATCAAAATGCCCATTCCTGATGCCATCGCACAAACATCTTCATTATGAACCATGTCTTCCTCCACAGAACCATGGGAGTGAGTCAGAGCATCACAGAGGGTTAGTCTTGGTTCC
>SJYX01016083.1:105159-115562 GCA_006410675.1 Oreotragus oreotragus
CTCCGTCTACAGGATTTTCCAGGCAAGAGTACTGGAGTGGGTCTGTCTCTTATACACATCTAGATGTGTATAAGAGACAGGCTTTAACCTCTGAGCCACCAGGGAAGCCCATGTTCAATCCCTGGAGAAGGGAATGGCTACCGACTCCAGTATTCTTGCCCGGAGAATTTCATGGATAGAGGAGCCTGGCAGGCTACGGTCCATGAAGTAGCAAAGAGTCGGACATGACAGAGTGACTAACACTTTCACTTTCATACTTAGAATAAGAAATGGAAGTACTTTGTCTGAGCTCATGAAGCTGAGAGTTTCTGTACCAGTTTGAAATCAGCATGCTGCCTCGCTAAAGCCTAGAGGATAGAATGGATGCTGAAAATACCAGCGTGCAACAATACGTTTTCAACACTTGCCACTGGCACACACTTTTAATGAACATTTTTATAAAGGAAATAAGAACATGAATATTGGGCTTCCCTGATAGCTCAGTTGGTAAAGAATCCACCTGCAATGCAGGACACCCCAGTTCAACTCCTGTGGTTGGAAAGATCCACTGGAGAAGGGATAGGCTACCCACTCTAGTATTCTTGGGCTTCCCTTGTGGCTCAGCTGGTAAAGAATCCACCTGCAATGAGGGACACCTGGGTTCGATCCCTGGGTTGGGAAGATCTCCTGGAGAAAGGAAAGGGTACCCAATGCAGTATTCTGGCCTGGAGACTTACCACGTCTTGAATGCATACTTACTTTTCCTACTGTTACCTGCTACTGAATTTATTTATTTTTTAAAAATTATTTATTTATTTGGCTATGCCAGATCTTAGTGCTATAGGATCTTCGATCTCTTTTGTGACATGTGGGGCTCTTTAATTGCCACATTAAACTCTTAGTTGAGGCATGTGGGATCTAGTTCTCTGACAAGGGGTTGAACCCAGGCCCCCCTTGCATTGACAGCATGGAGTCTTAGCCCGTGGACCACCGTGCTGCACCTACTACTAAATTCAGTTTGTCTTGAACACACTGACCACTGATCTGACTATAATATCCATTCAAGTGTATTTTCACTTATATTTAATCATCCAAAAACTGAGACTGGTTTTGTAGAATCCTATGTGGTATCTTCTTCAACAGGGCTCCCTGTTCTGATTTCTGTTTGTTTTTACGTCTGAATGGGAATGAAGGCACCACTTCCTTATCACTATGTCTACATTTTTTTAAAGTCCAGGTGATAGGGTGTGTGTAAAAACTTCTGAGATCAGAAAATGAAGAGATCTGGAACTAGACATAGATGAACGGGCACCAGACTCTGGCTTTGGGCTTTCCATGAAGGGTTTTTCTCTTCTACATTTTAAAATTTCTGGAACATTCCTGTGGTGATTGTTTTTATCCTGTCTGAGCTAAAGCCTAGTTTGAACTGTTCAGTATTCACAGAGCCAAGTGTATCAGGCCCCAGGATGGCTCAAACCTGGCCAATTGAAGGGCCCACATTCCTGCAAGATAAGAGCTCTGTTACCAACTTCCACATGCATTTATGCGAAGGTTATTTTTCCATTTGGGCTCTCTTAGCCACAGTAATTTTCCATGTCTCCTGTCCTCTATCCTTATGCCCTGTTGAAGACTTCTGTTGAACAGAATGATGAACACCAGCTGAAATGATCTTCCCTGGAAACTATGGAGGAATGACCACTTGAACTCAAACTTCGTAACTGTTTTATTGTCTCAGACTGTGCTCATCAGAATCCCAGCCAAACCAATTTTCTTTTTTTTTTTTTTTGGAACCAAATTTGTTCTAATGCTTTAGGAAAGTGGCCATATTTTCATTTCCTTTCTTGATATACTGATTTTCTTTTTATTGCAGGGTTTGTAGACTTTGACATTGGAAATCTAACAAAGCTTTCTTATTGGTTGCTTAACGACGATATTACTGGTTCGAGTTATTGACGTGGATAAGTCTTATAGCTATTAAAGCCATGCATAGACCTAAGGAATAGTAGAATAGCAAAGGAAAATTCATATTATGAGGTCCTGAGAATAAAATAGAAGAAAAGAGACTATCACATTTTGGCAGGATAACTCTAAGTTAACTGGTTAAACTTGTCTCAGCTTCCCTGTTTCTGTGCTTGGGTAAATTTAATTGTTTCTGGTAGTGTGAAGACGCCCAGGGGTGTTCTCATGGCTTGGGTTTTAGATATTTATCTTACAGAGGTACAAATGGAGTAGACTGCTGGGATGTCATCTAGGCAGGACTACATGAAAAAGATGCTGAGTTTGTTATTTCAATATTATATCAGTCTGTGTCTGTGAGTCTGAGGTCAGATATTTATGGGCTATACTTGGTCCTCTGTAATCTCCCTACGTGCTTCTCCTTTGTGGTTGGGACCACTTTAGTCCTCCCAGTAGCATTAACTTCACTTGATATCCACGGCCAATCTTGACTTTTGCTGGAGAGATTTAAGTAGCTCCAGCAGAATTCTTTGGGCCTCTTTACCAAATGACAACTATTTTTATCTGGTTCTGACCTTGTGTCCCATCCTTAGAAGTGGTCTGCTGCCTGATTCCAAGACTATAGAGCTATAGGAAACAAGACAGTGTGTATTTATGCAAAGACAGACAAATGCATCAGTAGAATAGAAAAAAAAGTCTAGAAACAGACTTATGCAATTGATTTGTGATAGATGTACCAGGCCAGTTAATCCAATGGGAAAAATATAATCTTTATAACAAATGATGCTGAAACAATTGGATAGTCATGTGCAACAAAATTAATCCTGAACCTTCCTTCACATAATATGCAAATAGTAACTCGAAATGGATTGTAGATCAAAGTGTCAGAGTTAAGACTGACAAGAACAAATGAAACAAAAAGAGCACGTGGGCGAAACATAGTTACCTTGACTTTTCCAAGACTTAAAAAGGTCTGGAAAGATATCTGCCTGCAGTGCAGGAGGCCCAGGTTCAATACCTGAGTCCAGGAGATCCCCTGGAGGAGGGCACAGCAACCCACTCCAATATTCTTGCCTGGAGAATTCCATGGACAGAGCAGCCCAGTGGACCACAGTCCATAGCGTCGCAAAGAGTTGGACATGACTGAGCAACTAACACTTTCACTTTCCATAAGCTCCTGTCTCAGCATTATGTCTGGTGCCTGATAAGCACAGGACCTGCTTCACCCTCTCTCCCAGTTTGATGGTCTCTCTCTCTCTTTCTATATATATATAATTTGGTCGTTTGTTTATTTTGGCTGCACGGGGTCTTCATTGTGGCAGGTGAGCTCTCTGTTGTTATATTGCATTGGCTTAGGAGTTGCCCCGCAGCCTTGGGATCTTAGTTCCCCAGCCAGGTATCAAACCCGCATCACTTGCATTGGAAGGCAGATTTTTAACCACTGGACCATCAGAGAAGTCTCCTATCTCCTATACATTCTTTTTTTTTTTTTTTTCACTTACACGGTATCAACGACTCTCAGAACCTCAGTCTGCTTGTCCCTCAGGTGAGGATACGGTTCACCCACCCCTTATGATTAAGTGGAGCAGAATCTGTCGAATTCTCAAGGAGGGTCCTGTGCTTCCCTGGCCCAGTCTCCCTGGAGCCCAGTTTCACGTGATTCCAGGAGCAGAGTACCACTGAAGGTGACAACCCACCTGGGTGTGAGCTTGTCAAGGGCAGGGCTGTATCTCCCTGTCCCCAATTCTGCCCCCTATATACTAAGGCTGACAGGAGTGGGCTTGGCTGAGCAGGGTGCCCGTCTCACCTTCCAGGAAGGTGGCGCTCTCCTGGATGTAGGCCCCCAGCTGCTCGAAAATGCCATTGATCTTCTTCTTGGCGGTGACAAAGTGCTTGAGCGGGGAAGCATTCACTTCAGCCATGTGTCTCTTATCCTTCTTGACTGTGACGATGGAGTTGCATCGAGAGAAGAGTAGGGACATCGCGCTGTGAGAGAGAAGACATGTGAAGGAACCCAGGGACCTTTTGCTGGGGTGCAGAAGAGTGCGAGCATCCAGAACATGGGCCCTTGAGGACCAGATTGTGGACAGCAAGATCAGAGCCAGCATCTCAAAGCTAGGAAGGGACCGCCTGGGCCCATCCTCCTATCAGTGTGGGCAGCCAGGGCCCAGACCTCGGGTCCAGTTCTAGTTGTTCCCTGCTGGGTGAACAAGGACAGGCCTGCCTCACCCACCTCAGAGAAAGACAGGGGAACCACAAGGTAACATACAGAGATGTTCTTCTCTGAGTCTTAGCCAGAAAAGAATGACAGAAATCGCCCTTATTTCCTATACATCACCCGCTGAGAAAAGGCACTGAACACTCAGAGCAGTGAAAGCGAAGTGATGCTCAAGATCAGGCACTTCCACCACCCTCCTTGACTACTCTGCTGCCCAGCGCTGATGGCCCTAGATCCTATCAGGTTTTGTTTCTTTTTATCTTTGGTTGCCAGTGGGGAGGATGGCAAGGAGGGCTGATCCTCAAATGAACGTGCTCTACTTCTACAATTTATACTTATAAATGTTTACTGTTAACTTTTCCTTATAAATGTGTCTACTGTAGAAAATGTGGGAACTAAAGGGAAAAAAGTCCACAACCTCACAGTTCTGCAACAGGCACTATTAACAGCTGCTTATCACCCCAGTCTGTTTTTGTGTGGTAGCTCTTTTGCCCTTACTCAATCCTCAGTCACATGCACATCTTTGTGGCCTATTTTTGGTTTTTGTTTTTTTCACATGGCAATAACAAGTTAGGGGCCATAAGGCTTAACTCCAGAGTCCTGGAGATCTTCACTCAAAGTCAAAAGAGGCAGACAGACTAGGGAAGCTGGTCCCCAGTTGCAGCTGGCAGTCCCTAAACCAAAGTTCCTCAGAGTCCCCACCACGCACAGCGCATTCCTCCAGCAGAGCCCTCCAAACCCTGGCAAGTCCCAGGAAAAAGGCCTTTCCAAGGATAAAGGGCGGTGGGCACAGCTGTGTACGCCTGGATATGCCCTCCTCACCACTCAGCACTTCCCTGTCGGTCCCTCCCTCCCCTGCCTCCCTAATCACAGCGCCACCCGCTCTCCACCTGACCCAGCACGCACTCTATCTGGGAGATGACAGGGTACTGCCCAGGAGTGAACCTACAGAGAAACTGCCAAAGCGTGCTGAACCAGCTCCTGAGAAGCAGAAAAACAAACATTCCTAATAACTGAAAACCGGCCTTTAGGAACTAACCATCCCAAAGAGTGAGGAGAAAGAGACCCACAGGGAAACAGGAACCCACATGTTTTATCTAAACCTACAAGTTATTTTTCAATGTTCAAGATTTCTGGAGAAGTGAGAGAAGTGACTGTGCTCATTTCTGCCTTCCTCCTTAGGAATATACCACAGCTGTGAGATTTTCTTAGCATGGCGCCTACTATCACGGGCATGAGTAAGAAAGACAGGGACTTCCCTGGTGGTCCAGTGGTTAAGAATCTGTCTTGCAATGGATGGGACGCACATTCAATTCTGGCTGGGGAACTCTGATGCCATGTGCTACAGAGCAACTCAGCCCACAGGTCACAACCAGAGAGTCCCAGCGCTGCAACGAAGGATCCTGCATGACACACCCAAGATCCCACTGCTGCACCTAAGACCTGACGCAGCCAAATAAACAAATAATTGTCAAACAAAAAAAAAAAAAAGGAAGAAAGCAGATGGAGCTTCCCTGGTGGCTCAGCAGTCAAGAATCCACTGGCCAATGCAGGATCTTCCCTGGTTCTGGAAGATCCAACATGCTGAGAAGCAACTAAGCCCGTGCTCCACAACTACTGAGCCAGAGCCCGGGAGCTGCAGCAACTGAAGCCCTTGAGCCCCAGAGCCTGTGCTCTGCAACAAGAGAAGCCACAGTAACGAGAAGCCCAAGCACCACAACTAGAGAGTAGCTAGCTGCAACTAGAGAAAAGCTGTTATACAGCAAAGACCCAGCACAGCCGAAAATACATACATAAACAGAATTAAGAAATAAAAGAAAGACAGCATCACTCCGAGAAGGGGAAGAAAATACCCCTGGCTCCTCCAAAGCAGAAAAGGAGAGTACACTGCTGTCAGGCTTCCTGTGGCCCAGCAAGAAAGACTCTTAGAAACATAAGGGATACATGTAAGTAGAAGAGGAAAGTTACCAGAAGGAGAACAGGGTCTCACAAGCAGCTGGTGCTGCAGATGAGATTCTGGAATCAGAGAGAGCTGGGTTCAAATCATGATTGTGCTGTTTCTGGGCTGTTTAAACCTCACAGCCTTGGAGTTGTCATGTGTACAAACAAGATATCACGCAGAGTCCATGAGAAGATGAAAGAGGACACGGCACAAGCTCAAAGGTAGATTTACATACTATCAAACAGCAACAGTAATAAACTCTACCAGCAAGATCACAGGACTCCCCTGGAAGAGGCAGCCTTCGGGGGTGAGCAGATGCAATTCCACCACCAGCACGCCCACAGCCACCCCATGGCTGCCACAGGGATCTAGGCACAGGTCTGCTCAGGGGTGAGGCTCAGTAGTGCCCTGCCCCAGTAGTGACTTGCTTGCAGGCAGCAAATTCCCAGATATCAGTGGGGCTTTTAGGAGCAGGCGCTTTCAGGTTCTGCTCATTCTTTGCAAGCCCAAAGGATATGATACCAGAGGCGTTAGTGTCAAGTGCAAGATTCAACAGCATGCACGTGAGTTAAAGCCAAGTGCTCCAAGGTCACCTGGTCTGCTCGGACGGCAGCCTGTCCAGGGGCTGCCCTGCGTTCATGTTCCCCAGCCTGTAGCTGCACGCCTGAACCTCCCAGGTGCACCCTACCACCAACCCCTCCAAACTAATTTCTCTGCCCTTATTCATGCCTGAGTTGAGAGTCTATGATTTGTGTTACACATGTTGCTTTCAGCCTGGAATCCTCTGCCCTTATCCACCCATTTGGCCTATGCCTCCTGTCCTTCTAGACCCAACTCTAGTGTCACCTCCTCCATGAAGCCTTCCTTAACATCTGCATGAAGCCCACTCAACCTTACCAGACTTCCAGGATATTTTAAACACACTTTCTCACCATCTAATTTGTGAGCTTCTAGAAAGCCAGCCTCTGATACAGAGCAGTGACCTATTTCCATTTCTACTTTCCTCCTCCACAGCTGTGAGAGACACGGTTTGAGTTAGTGAGTGGCCCTAAAGGAAATTACCTTCCTACCGTTCTAAACCTGGGATACATGTATTTATTTTTCTCTTAAAAAGCAGCCTTTGGCCAAGCATCTGTTTCTTAGTATTTAGAGTTCAATGAGTCAAGAGAGTTGATCAAATCTGTCAGATTCCAGGATGTAATCCTTCCAAAGAGTGAGCTGGGCATACATATGTACACAAAAGGACCAGAGCTGCAAACACACACACACTCCAAGACTGGGTCCCACTATCTTGGGGTTCTACCAGCTGGCTTCCTAGGCTTTCAGAGTCAGGGGAAGCAGCTGGTTCCTGATCCTCCTCTGGAAAGCCCCGATAGCCCCTACTTCACCACAGGGCTCACAGCAGACATGCGGAGCCGGTCCCCCGGGCGTAGCTGGGCCAGAGTCAAGCTCCAGTATCAGCTATCCACCAAGTGGCACCCATCAAGCTGTTGTGACTGCCTCAAAGCGCTTCCCGAGGTCATGGTTTCAGAGAGTTAACACTAGCACTTTCCAAAGTGCAGTCCACAGAACTCTAATGCAGCTAATGTTCCATACACACAGGGCTCCACAGTAGAATCAATCTGTAAAACACTACATTCTACAGTCTCCCCCTGCACCGTACCACACGAGCACAAAGACTTTGGGAAGGAAGGCTTGCTGTAACGACTCTCACTTAACTGTATTTAATGCTGCACTTCACAAACTTATCTGAAGAAAACCCTCTACATAACAGAAGGATCATACTTTGGGAAAAGCCTCATTCATCCTAGTAGGCTCCTTCTCCCATGACAAAAAAGTGCTGAGGGCATAGCAGTAAGAGATACTAAACTAAAACCAATTCTAAAATGCTACTAGCACTTGCAGGTACTGAAAAGCTCAGCCTCAACCTGAGCTATTAGTGGAGGAGGATTAGGTGCCGTGGGTGCAGGGACAGCAGCCAAAAAATTCACTCCAAGGTGTGTTTGGATCCCAAGCACAGTCCCTGAGTCCACACCACCTCCTTACCCAGTTTCATGCACAGCAACTCCTAGCAGGGAAAATAAAATGGATCCACAGATCGTCTGCTGGTACCACTGGAACAGAGGAAAAGCTGAGAAATTGAAACAAAAGAGTATACACAGTAAAGAGGCAGAGGAGACTCTTAGAAGAACTGTGATAAGGAGCCAGTGACCCAACTTCCAGCGGGCAGAGAAGGGGACAGAGGAGACAGCACAGCAGAGAACAAATGAGGGAGATAGAGACTTGTTCTTCAGGCAGCCCAGAGATCCCAGCCATTTTCTTAACTGTCAATCTTTAAACAGGCTTTCTCGGCAACCAGTAAAATCATGTGAGAGGAGACAGTTTTTTCCAACACAGGTTGGAAAAATCCAGCTCTGTTCAAGAGACCCCTGTCCAAGAGATTCAGCGCTAGATGGCCAGCAGAGTACACCCCTTTCCACTCCACACAATTCCAGGGTGCCAGATGTCTCAGCCACCACTTACTTTTCCGATGGTGAGAGACTTTCACAGGGTAGGCATCATGAACACGGGCTGGGTCAAAAAGAGGAAAAGAATTTAAGTTCTCCTCCCTCCTGACTCAGGTTGAAGATGGCTACTGAATGACTCCGCCAATTCCGAGTTACTAGAAAAGCAAAGGGACAAGTCAGCAGGCAGGGGGAAAAAATGGTGCCAAACAAGTCTAATTAGGTTTAAAAAGCCAAACAAACTCATCCCCGAGGGAAGTTTACTCACTGAGGTACTGGAGTGATAGGTGAGGAAGTGCCCTGGGGAAAAACAACCCACGGGTTGGGGGCTAAGCCTGGGTGTGCACAAACATGTGTTCAGCCGTGTGCTGGGACTCTGGTAAAAGCACATCCAGAGGGACCACAGGGGAGGGCAGAACCAGTTCAAGGACTAGGCTTGAGGGCTGTGGCACTGAGGACCAGAGACAGGAAGGTGGAGTTGAGACAGACAGGTGGAACTTACTGAAGGCCTCAATCTGTCAGATGCTGTAAAATGTCTTACTTGACTCTCAATTCCACAGTGCAAAGACAGGCTTGGAATACTTAAAGATTTATGAACTGAGAGTTAAGAAGCCAAGCTTGGAACTGAGATATGGCCTCCTTCCCATTGACTGCAAGCCTCACTTGTTTTCAGTTATGTGGAGGGGCTTCACCTGACTCTTGGGGATGGCAAGGGTGACAATCAGAGCCCTTTCTGGGAGGAGAAAAGAGAACAGATAGAGAAATTAAAGAAATAGGGCAATCAAGGCTCACAACAGATGGAAATGGGAATGGGCAGTTTTGGCTTCAAGCGTCCAAGCAGCTAACTATGTACATTTTCTGTCTGCCGTGTGTGTGTGTGTGTGTGCACGCATGTGTGTGCGTGCGTGCTAGGCGCTACAGTTAGCGATGGATAAAAAAAACAGCCCCTGCCCTCAACGGAGCTTACCGTCCATCCACAAGCCAAACAAGTAAAGCGACAACTGCCAGGGCAGTAAGTGCCCAAACTGAGGCGCCTACGATGATGGATATGGGCACCTATCATGTGCTGAATAAATGCTGACAAATATAGAGAACTGGACAAGAAATGGGGAAAGGGCAAGAATATAATCTAGCGGGGAAGGGTGAGAAAGCGGGAAGGCGGGGGAGTGACAAGAAGCCTCAGGAGACCCCACCCCCAAGTCCCGAACCCCGCGTCCCGCCTCCTCCTCCAAGGGCCGCGGACGGCCCGGCGGCGAAGCGGGAGCGTGGGGACGCCCACTGGCCCGGATCCTGAGCCTTCGGGAACCCGGCGTCCCACCGGCCCACGCTGGGGTATCCAGGACTCGCCCTGTTGGGCCGGGTCGGGCCCCACCAACCGACACACTCGCCCTCTCACCTTCACCTTCCTAGCCTCCCAGCGGCCATCATACCCCCGACGTCACCAACGAGCGCCACTCCCAGCAGAGGCGAAAGGAGGGAGGACGAGCGCGTCACTAGCCGTCGCAGGCTCGCCGTTCTGGTCCCCGTGAGTCGGTGGACTCCGAGCTCAGCGAGTTCCACCCTACTAACCCTTATGGGTCAGGGGTCAGGTGGCTCAGCTCCAGGAGAGGCTCCTTGGCGCTCTTATTCCCCGCCAGGGCGTCCCAAACCGATGACGTACTTCGGGACTCCCGTTGCATCATGGGGGCTGTAGTTCCGCCAGGGGCCGGTCAGGGCTGGAGTGGGCGGGGCCACGAGCTGTCAAGGGAAAAAGAAACCAAGGGCGTAGGTTAGAGGTTTCCGCTCTTCTCTTTTCGTTTGTTGC
>SJYX01016083.1:119394-144647 GCA_006410675.1 Oreotragus oreotragus
TTGCTGAAGCCTGGCTTGGAGAATTTTGAGAATTACTTTACTAGTGTGTGAGATGAGTGCAATTGTGCCGTAGTTTGAGCATTCTTTTGCATTGCCTTTCTTTGGAATTGGAATGAAAACTGACCTTTTCCAGTCCTGTGGCCACTGCTGAGTTTTCCAAATTTGCTGGCATATTGAGTGGAGCACTTTCACAGCATCATCTTTCAGGATTTGAAACAGCTTAACTGGAATTCCATCACCTCCACTAGCTTTGTTCGTATATATGGTAATTACCTATATAAGAGCCACAGGGGCATCACTTGTTATATTTAGTTTTGTCCTCTGTTTCTGAAATACCTTCAGAGCTATTCAGATAAAGGTGAAATGACTGTCTTTTATGAATCATACCTTTCAGCCACAACTGAATTTATGTTAATGAGACAACTTTTGGAATACTCCTAAGGATGGGAGCTGGTTGCCAGGGAAACCCAATCACTTGATTAGAGGGGTTGGACCTTTCAGCCCTACCACCCTGCTCCACCTCCTGAGAGAGGAGTTGGAGATTGACTTGATCGCTAATGGTCAATGATTTAATCAACTGTGTCTATATTCCCAGTAAAAGAAAAATTCTTGTCACAGAAAGAATTCAGATACAGGGAGGTTAAGAAAGAAAAGCAAGAATTTATTTAAGCAAAAGTACGCTCTCAAGAAGGAAATGGCAGTCCGCTCCAGTATTCTTGCCTGGAGAATCCCATGGACAGAAGAACCTGGTGGGCTACAGTCCATGGGGTCGCAAAGAGTCGGACATAATTGAGCGACTATGGCTCATCAATCACGCTCTCAAAGGGAGAGCAGACACAGGCAAGTAGCTGCCCTGAGTTTTCTTAGCAAGCCAGTTATATGGTACATACAAATGAAAGGGTGGAATATTCATTTGGAACTGCAGGCTTAGGGGTCATATTTCCTGATTTTTCACTCCAGCTTCACCTTCTGGAGGGGAGGAGGGATTTTTGTCCTTATTTAGCCTTGATTGAAAGTGTTGTGGCATCACTGTGTAATGGGTACTTCTTGTCTGCAAGGCTGATTTTATTGTAATGAGAACATAATGAGCAACAGGTTAGGTTTAGACACCAGAGATTCCCACCTTTTCTCACCTTTCTTTGTCTGCCTCCAGTACGCTTATCACCCCAAAATGTGTGGTTTCCTCTCAGTCTGTAGGTTCCTGCTTTTCTTTGTCTGACCATTACAGATGTGTAGTTTTCTGCCATCTGGCCTGCACTTTCTCTGCTGATATCTAGCTACCTGCATGCTTTAATACCTACATAATGAGGTCTTCATAAAAGGCCCTGAGAGCTTCCAGGTTAGTGAACACATGGAGGTGCTGGAAGGCGGGCACACCCAGAAATAGCATGGAAACTCATCACTCCTTCCCACATACCTTGTCCTGTGTATCTTTCATCCGGCTGGCCTTTTATTAAATTTTTTATTCATTTATTTATTTAGTTTTGGCTGTGTGAGTCTTCGTTGCTGCACAGGCTTCTTCTCTAGTTGCAGTGTGCAGACTTCTCATTGTGGTGGCTTCTCTGTGGCAGAGCACAGGCTCTAGCCATGAGGACTTCAGTACTTGCAGCTCTTGGGTTCTAGTGAACAGCCTCAGTAGTTGTGGCACACAGGCTTAGTTGCTCCGCAGCATGTGGAATCTTCCTGGACTAGGGATCGAACCTGTGTCCCATGCACTGGCAGGCAGATTCTTATCCACTGTGACACCAGGAAAGTCCTGTGCTATGCTGTGCTCAGTCACTTTATTCATGTCCAACTCTTTGCTACCCCATGGATGCTGGGCTCCTCTGTCCATGGGATTCTCCAGGCAAAATACTAGAGTGGATTGCCATGTCCTTACCCAGGGGATCTTCCCGACCCAGGGATCAAACCTGCATCTCTTGTGTCTCCTGCATTGTAGGCAGATTTTTTTACCCACTGAGCCACTTAGGAAGCCCATGGAAAGTCCTAGCTGTTCTTAAGTGATATCTTTTTATGATAAACCAGTAATCTAGTAGGTAAACTGTTTTCCTGAATTCTGTGAGCCAATGTAGTAAATTTAATCAAACTTGAGAGGGGAGGGATCATGGGAATCTAGTTTATAAATGGTCAGTCAGAAGCACAGGTGACAACTTGGACTTGCTACTGGCATTTGAAGTGGGGACAGTCTGGTGGGACTGAGCCCTTAGTCCATGGGATCTGATGCTTTGTTGTTGTTCAGCCATTCAGTCGTGTCTGACTCTTTGACCCCACGGACGGCAGCACACCAGGCTTCCCTGTCCTTCACCATCTCCTGGAGCTTGCTCAAACTCATGTCCATTGAGTCGGTGATGCCATCCAACCATCTTGTCCTCTGTCATCCCCTTCTCCTCCTGCCTTCAATCTTTCCCAGCATCAGGGTCTTTTCTAATGAGTCGGCTCTTTGCATCAGGTGGTCAAAGATTGGCGCTTCAGCCTCAGCAGCAGTCCTTCCAGTGAATATTCAGGGTTGATTTCCTTTAGGATTGACTGGTTGGGTCTCTTTACAGCCCAAGGGACTCTCAAGAGTCTTCTCTAAGACCATAGTTCAAAAGCGTCAATTCATCAGCACTCAGCCTTCTTTATAAATAGTGTCAAAATTGAGTTAAATTTGTATGACACCCTTCCTGTGTCTACTCAGAATTGGAGGATTGCTTGGTGTGGGGAAAACCCAGACACATTTGGTGACCAGAAGTGTCATAAGTGGAGTATTGTGTGGAGTTTAAGGAAAAACACTCAGATTTATGGTTCATATTATACAGTAGTTCCTTGGTATCAGCAGGGGATTGGTTCTAGGATCTCCTTCAGGTACCACAATCCTCGGATGCTCAAGTCCCTTATATAAAATGGCATAGGACAGCTTCCTCCATGTGCAAATAGGTATTTGGGTATGGAAAGCCAACACTCTCTACTGGACTGCACTGCTCTAGGGTATAATCTTGCCACAGATACCGCAATAGACAAATTGTTTGCCTCTGGATCAACGTTTTTCATACTTTTCATGGGACTGAAATTAAAAGACACTTGCTCCTTGGAAGAAAAGTCATGACAAACCTAGACAGCATATTAAAAAGCACAGACATCACTTTGCCAACAAAGGTCCATATAGTCAAAGCTGTGGTTTTTCTAGTAATCATGTATGGATGTGAGAATTGGACCATTAAGAAGGCCAAGCAACAAAGAATTGATACTTTTAAACTGTGGTGCTGGAGAAGACTCTTGAGAGTCCCTTAATAGCAAGGAGATCCAACCAGTCAATCCTAAAGGCAATCCACCCTGAATATTCATTGAAAGAACTGATGCTGGAGCTCCAATATTTTGGCCACCTGATGCGAACAGCCAACTCATTAGAAAAGACCCTGATGCTGGGAAAGATTGAGGGCAGGAGAAGGGAGTGACAGAGGATGAGGTGGTTGGATGGCATCATCAACTCAATGGATATGAATTTAAGCAAACTCCAGGAGATAGTGAAGGACAGGAAAGCCTGGTGTGCTACAGTCCATGGGGTTGGAAAGAGTTGGACATGACTTAGCAATTGAATAACAACTGGACCAGCTTATCAGCTCCCAGTGAGGTCAGAAGGAGCTGTTCCACCCTTTCTGTCCTAACTGAACTAGTAGCCTCCCCTCCTGAGAGTCAGACTTTGGACTGTGAGGCCACACCCAGACTCTGCCTCCAAACTTGTACTCCTACCTCATAGAGCAGCTGTCTGCTTCCTCCTCCAAACTCCCTGGCTAAGGGAGCTGTCCTCCAAGGGCATGAAATAAATACCATTTCCCGTCTTTGAGGAGGCCTGAAGGTTCTCCCTCCTAAGCATTTGTCCTGTCCTTTCCTTCCTGCAAGCTCTGGCCGAGGTGCTGGTCACTTGCTTGAGCCACTGCAGAAGCCTTGGAATCCTTCCTCAGCCTTCTAGCATGAGCCTCCAACCAGCACCCTACTTTCTCTCTGAAGCACTGCATCAAGCTCTGAGGCCTCCAATGACCAGACTCCCTCAACTTGGCTGATGGTGTGACGGTCAGGGCACAGGGCAGGGGTGGGGTACAATTGCAGGACATCTCTTCCACATTACCTATTTCTATTTTGACGGACATTTCCACAGTGGACATGAATTGCATTTGGCATCGGAAAAAGGTTAACACTTACAAGCAACCCTAAGACACACACTTGTATAGCACAGACCAGTTCAGAAAGGAAACCCAAGAAACTGAATAGACATGTCACTTCCGGAGAGAACTAGAAAGCTGGGGGTCAGAGGTGGGAAAGAGATTAAGATTTGCACTGCTTGAATCCACAGTGCATGAACTGCATGCATGCTCAGTTGCTTCAGTCATGTCTGACTCTTTGCAACCCTATAAACTGTAGCCTGCCAGACTCCTCTGTCCATGGGGTTCTCCAGGCAAGAATACTGGAGTGGGCTGCCATTCCCTTCTTTAGGGTAATTTTCCTGACGCAGGGATTGTCTCTTAGGTCTCCTGCATTGATGGGCGGGTTCTTTACCACTAGCGTCACCTGGGAAGCCCCTTCACCATGTTATTTTAAAAACAAAAACTTATTTTAGAGGGAAGGGATAAATTAGGGATTTGGGATTAGCAGATAACACAACTATTGTTGTATACAAGGACTGATTGTAAAGCACAGGGAACTATATTCAGTATCTTGTAATAACCTGTTGTTATTGTTCAGGCACTAAGTCATGTCTGACTCTTTTGTGACCCTACGTTCCTTTGTCCATGGGATTTCCCAGGCAGGAATACTGGAGTGGGTTGCCATTTCCTTCTCCAGAGGATCTTCCCAACCCAGGGATCAAACCTACATCTCCTGCTTGGTAGGCAGATTCTTTACCTCTGAGCTACCAGGGAAGCCCAATATAGTGGAAAAATATATATATAATGGAATCACTTTGCTGTATACCTGAAACATGTAAATGAATTATACTTCAACTTTTTTAATTAAAAAAAAATCTATCTCTTCAGGACACATATTGAAAAAACCCTGAAAATGACTCCAACTAAATAAAGTCCAACTCTCCTTAGCCACAGAAAATGGGTTTTGCAGTCTGATCCCCTCCACATTACCCATACCAGCCAACCTGCTTCTCAGTCCTGCCTGTGCCTTGACAGCTCCATCTCCTGACCTGGAGATTGTCTCTACCTATTGGAAACCTCCTCCCCCTCCAAGGCCCAGCTTAAATGGCATCTGCTAGCAGGCTTCTCGGCTTCCCCGCGGCTCAGTTGGTAAGGAATCTGCCTGCAATGCACGAAACCCAGGTTTGATCCTTGGGTTGGGAAGACAGCTTCGAGAAGAAAATGGCCACCCACTCCTGTATTCTTGCCCGGAGAGTCCCATGGACAGAGGAGCCTGGCAGACTAGTCCCTGGGGTCTCGAGTCGGACACGGCTTAACGACTGAAGCACAACCAGCAGGCTTCTCAGTCCCAGCGCCGCTGGTACCGGGGTCAAGTCTTTGTTGGCAGCCAGGACGTCTTGTAGGATGTCTAGGATCATCCCTGGCCCCGACCCACTACTGCCAGCAGCATTCCAACCCCCTTCCCAGGTTGTGACCACCTCAAATCCCTTTAGACATTGCCAAATGGCCCTTGGGGGGGGCAAAAATCACCTAGAAAAACTAAGCTCCCCACAGTTCTTACAGCCATGTGACATTTATTATACTGGGTGCACAGTGAACCGCATTTTTTTTTTTTTCTGTCCCCATGCATGACTACAGGGTACCTAGGAGGTGGGGGTGAGGCAGGGACCAGATTTCTACTGAAATCATATTCAAATCCCCATCCTTAGCACTTACTTCTGTGACTTTAGGTCAATTACTTGGCCTCTCCAAGCCTACATTTCCTCATCTATAAAAAGGCAATGCTAGTCCCCACCCCAGAAGACTGCATGCTGAGCGCCTGACATGCATGATGGCCAGCCCACAGCAGGGGTGGACAGAGGCTGGCACTTATTATTAATAAATGGGCTTCCCTGGTGGCTCAGGCAGTAAAGAATCTGCCTGCAATGCGGGAGACCCAGATTCAATCCCTGGGTCAAGAAGATCCCCTGGAGAAGAGAATGGCTACTCACTCCAGCATTCTTGCCTGGAGAATCCCATGGAGAGAGGCTCCAGTCCGTGGGGTCACCAAGAGTCAGACACAACCAAGCAACTAACACTTCATAACATTAATAAGTGCCTTGACATGTTATGGATGCTACAAATCTGCCCAGGGTGTGGCAGGACCACCAGAAGTTCTCTGCTCCCTGATGTTCATGTGCGCAGGAAGGGTCAGCAAAGGCTTCAGAGGAAGAGTGACACCTGGTTTGGATCTTGGGAGATGACACCGTGCACCCCAGGTAGAAGGGCCTGGCTCATATGGAGGGTTTATGAAATGTACAAATGAGACAGAGACCCAAGTCACCCAATCTGTGGACCCAGCCAGCCTTCCTCGCTATTAAAACCTCTCCCTGCAGACACCCGCCCTGACACGTGCACACCTGCCTACCCCAGCATCTCCCACTCAGTGGTTTGAATGACCTTTAATAGGAACACTGTTTCTGTCTGTCCCTCTCTCCAGAGGCATCCAGGACAGGATGACACAGTGCAGTGTACAGATACACCACTCCCTGCTCTGCCCCCACCCCCCAGCAAAGGCCAAGCAGAGGATGGAGCTGTGATGTCCATGCACTTCCTGTCTCCCAGGAGGTTTTCCGAGTCACCATCTCCAAGGGACAGCGTTCTGCTTCCATGATAGGAGCCAGGGAGGATGGGGCTGCTGCAGTCCCACGGTCATGTGAGGACTTGAGTCTGACCCAGGTCTCAGTGTCAACCCTGGAGCAGAAGGCCCCAGGGCTGCAGCTCTGCTGGGGAGAAGCTCTGGGGTGTGACTTCTCAGCCCTAGAGTCTCTGGGCAGCTGGCTCAGCCCCTGTTGTGCTCAAGCACTGCCCCCTGGAAGAAGCAGAGGAAGTGGGACTGGGCTTTTCAGGAAGATGGGTGAGAAAACACCAGTTGCTACAAAGCAGTGAAAGTGAACAGTTTTTCCCGGGAAGACATCCAGAGCACCAGGAAGGCCCCAGTCAAGGAGCTGTGCTCTGCCTCTGGCCTGCGGCCCCATCTCTCCGAAGGTGGCTCAAAAGCAGTAAGAGGTCAAGAGCCTGGAGGCTGGATCCCCGTTCCCTGGGCCCCGAGGCGCCGGAGGCTGCTGGGCAGTGGTTGTTGACCAAGAGGAAAAGGTCTGTGGTGGCGACTCCCGGCCAGTTAGGGATCGACGAAGGAGACTGCGATGTAGCGAGTGCCTTTGGTGGTGGGGAGCCCCTCGTGGTAGTGTGTGAGTCGCCCGGGGTGCATCAGGGTCCAGCCCTTCCGTGGGGCTCGGATGGAGCAGTTGTAGCGCAGGAACCGACAGCCCCCACCCTGCGAGACAGGAAGTGTCGATTCCCCAACAGGAAGTGCCAGTTCCCCAATGGGACACCGGGCCCCACCCCCATTCTCCTATCTGATCCATCACAGCCAAGGGGCCCCTCAGTACAGCCTGCCTGGGGATGCCCTGTGAGCGACAGCCATGAGCTGCCTAAGGGAGACACTCTGCAAAGAGCAAGGAATCAGAAGCACTGGCCTTGGAGGCAGGCAGCACTGGGCAGTGACTCTGTGACCAACCTGAACCTCAGTTTGCCCTTCTGGAAAATGGGCATTAAACTGTACAGGGTTGTGAGAATTAAATGAGAAAATACAAGTAAGAGCTAGCTTAGGGCTGGGTTTCTCAACCTTAGCACTATGGACATGTTGGGTCAGATAATTATTTTTTAACTGTGGCAAATACACATAACATAAACTTTATCATCGTAATCATTTTCAAGTATACAATGATAATAAGTACATTTACACTGCTGTACAATTATCATCACATGAGCCAGATAATTATTTCTTATGAAGGAGCTGTCCTGGGCACTCCTGGCCTCTACCCAAGAGATGCCAATAGTACTCTCATAGTTGTGACAACTGAAAATGTCTTCAGTTATCGCCAATGTCTGCTGAGAGGGGAACACTGTCCCCTATGAAAACCCCTGATATATTGTAAACTCTCAAAACAATGATAGGTGTTTTATGGGTGTCCTTCACAATGCCTGCCCAGGGCTGAGTCCCCAGAAGCTTTTATAAATAGTAACCTGGGACTTCCCCTGCGGTCTAGCAGTTAAGACTTTGCTGTCCAACGCAGAGGATGTGAGTTAGACTCCTGGTTAGGGAACTAAGATCCCACATACCTCATGGCCAAAAAAAAAAAAAAAACATAAAGTAAAAACAATATTGTAACAAATTCCACAAAGACTTTTAAAAGAAAATAGCAGCTTAAGGAGTAAGTGGTGAATAAACGGTTGTCTCCCTAGCTGATCACACCTAGAGCCCCTTCCTTGGGGCCCTGAGGCCCCCAACTACTCCCTCCGAACTCTCATGTCTTCCTGGTTTCCCCATCCTCCCCTCTGATCACAAGCCTGTGCCCCACACCTGCTCTGATCTTGTCCTGCCATTCCCAAAGCTGCCCTCTTATTTCAAGAGTGATGAAAACCCTAAGCTTTTTATTACTAATAGCTATTATTTTCCTTGATTACTTATTATGGATTCACATAAGCAATTACCTGGATGAGCTCATTTAATTCTCACAATTCTACAGGGGGGTCCTCTAGGTTTTCCCATCTAAGATATGAGGGAAATGCTAAGAAACGTACCTGGTTACACGTTACACAGAGCTGGTGAGAGGAAGGCAGGACCCAAGCCCAGCCAGTCTGGCCCCCAGACATCCCGAATCCTTGCCCTGTTGTATCTAAAGCTTTCTCCCCCCAACCAAATTGTGCTCTGAGCCCACCTCTTCCAATAAGCCATCTCCACGCACCGGGCACCCTCTCTCTAGGGTTCTCTGGCACTGGCATACCCTGACTGGCCACCCTGTGAGCGGCTTACTCCCCAGTCAGCCCTGCCCCTGGCCCTCGCCTGGCCCAAGATGCCCCCTGCTCACCTCATAATCCACTCCAGCCCGGTTCAGGGCAATGTTGATGGTGAAGGTGGAGGCGTCGTGGTGCGGCACCAGCGAGGGCTGCTCACCGGGCTTGTAGCGGACGACAAAGGCCAGGTCGAACTGGGCCTGCGCCAAGGAAGCAGGACAAGAGAACTGGAGTTAGAGAGAGTCCCCTAAATGCTGGGAAAGGCAGGGGTGCACAGAAGGGACCCCTCATCCAATTGCTGCAAAGTCGACCAAGACGGCAGATCTGCTTATGCTGTGTTCTCCAGTGTCTGGCACAGACAAGGTTCTCAATTAAAACATGGGATGGAAGGGAAGGAAGGGAAGGAAAAGTAAAGAAAGGGAGGATGTGGAGGGAGGAAGGGAAGAGCAGGAGAAGGAGATGGAGAGCGGGGGCGGGGAGGAAGAGAGGAGAGGACATGAACGTAACCCTCACGACTCTTTCTGGCTGGTGATTCCTTGGGAGCAAGGCCCTGGCACACTCAGAGCAGGTGTTTGGAGAAAACCAGGGTAAACAAGGAGGAGGTGACTGGGTGAAGGAGGGCAAAAGTCAAAAGAGGCAGCCAGACGCACGAGGGAAGGAGCTAAAGGAGTGGGCATGCCAGCCAGCTAACAGGGGCTTGTTCGGTGGACTAGCATAGGAGCCTCTGGAGCAGGATTTAAGTACACAGAGAAGGATGCAAAGAACTGAGTCCCGGCTGGAGGCAGAATGGCCTCCCCTTACCAACTAGACGACTCCCGAGACCCCGCCCACAGCATCCGCCTCCCGGGACTCGCCTTCCGAGGCCCCGCCTTCCGAGGCCCCACCTTCCGGGGGCCTAGCCTCACCCCCGAAGAGAGGAGACGGGGAGACGGCACTCCTGGAGACTAAATATTCAGTAAACTCTCCCCCAAGCCGGGAACGCCTTCCTCCCCGGCAAGCCCCAACCACTCCATCCCACGCCCTCATCCCGGCTGCACCCCAGGCGCGCCCACCCTGGTGTAGTAGCCAGGGTAGAGCTTCTCCGTCATGGGGGCGATGTACTCCACCAGGAACTTGTGCCACTCCCGCTCAAAGTTGATCTGGTTCATGTGGATGTCGATGGTTGGCACGTTTTCGTAGCCACCCTGGATGCGGTTGTCCTAGACGTAACCAAGGAGAATTTGGTAAGCAGAATTCTAAGATCCAGCCCCCCAACACACACCATGAAATTCCAGCTCCCTGGTGTAGTGCGTGTTCAGTTGCTCAGTCGTGTCTGACTCTGTGCAACCCCATGGACTGTAGCCTGCCAGGCTCCTCTGTCCATGGGATTTTCCAGGCAAGAATACTAAAGTGGGTTGCATGCCCTCCTCCAAGGGATCTTCCTGACCCAGGGATAGAACCCTTGACGTCTCCTGTGTCTTCAGCATGGCAGGTGGATTCTTTATCCCTGAGCCACCCAGGAAGCCCCTGCTGGTGTACATGCTCTGTCTAAATCTCCTCCCTTTGACCTGTGAACCTGATGGGATAAGGTTAGGTTACAGGACAAAAGTGAAGGGATTCAGGAGATGTAATTAATGTAATGTCTACCACCTTTGGGTTCATCCAAAGGGAGATCATCTCAGGTGGGCCTTCAAGGAGGGTCTGGAAGACAGAGATTTTGTGTCCTGCTGGCCCAGATAAAGCAAGTTGCCTGAAATGATGCAGCTGCAAGGATGTGAGTTCTGTCACATGAGCTTGGAAAAGGACCCCAAGCTTCAGATGGGATCCCAGTCCCATCTGACACCAGGACTGCAGCCTTGTGAGACGCTGAGCCGGACTCGCAACCCACAGAGACCGGGAGATAATAAATGGGTATTGTTTTAAGCTGATAAGCTTTGTGGTGATTTGTTACACAGCACAGAAAACCAATGCAGAGGCCACAGGTTAGTTGGGGTACTAGAGCCCCAGTGCTGGCCAGGTCGCTGGAGCACAAGGGTTCATCAGACCCCGCCATGTGGGCTATTCTGGAGATGAGTTCTGGCACCAAGTATGTCAATTGGGCAGAGCCATGAACCATGCTTAGTCCAGCTGCTAGCCCAGATGTTAGCTGGTCCTGGCGGCATAAAGGCCCAGGGGTTCATGTGCCTTTAAAAATGGTTCCTGAACTTTCTAAGAGGCTTGCAGGTATGAATGCCTCCTTCAGGGAATGCACAGCCTGTCACATGCACCATGCCCCTTGCTTCTTAACACTGGTGTCTGGTGATCTTAACACTGCTGTCACTTCCAAATCCTTCTGCATCCCACATTATCTCATTCCCCCCGCCATCTCCGTGCCCAATCTGGGGAAGGAAGCGAAATCATTCTAATGACAAACCAGGAACGGGAAACCTAGCAATTCAAGATGAAGGCAGCTCTAAGTCACCCAGCAGCAATGGCAACTTGAAGACCAACATTCCATCCCATTACTCACTCCCTCTACTCCTAAGTGTCTGCAGGCACCCCTGCCAATGCCCCCATCTCCAGGAGTTCCAGAGAGGTTGGCTAGCTTGTCAAGGAAAGAGCCCCGGGGGCAGGCATGGGGGAGGGGCAGCACCCCACCATTGCAGTCAGGCATCTGGACCCCTACCTTGTTATCTCCCAGGGACCACTGGCCATAGTGCTCCATCTCCTCCACCAGCTCATCACAGGCCGTCTCCGTGAAGATGGGGAACCAGTAGACATCCGGGCAAGGCTGAGGAGGGTGGAGATTCGGTCACAGGGTCCAGAGAAGCATCACTTCGTCCTCCCGCTGCCCCCATGGCCCTCTGCAGACCCTGCTGCAGGCAAGGCCCCTCATGTGGCCTATGTCCAGTCCCAAACCCCAGTCTGTGAGCCCTCCGTATCCCCACAAGTGTCCCCAGGGAGCAGGAGGTCAGCAGGCTGCTGAAGGGAGGAGGAAGCAGAGCTCAGAGCTGGCCCTTCTCAGCCAAGGTCACAGAGCTCCCGAAGCCTGGAAAGGAATATGCAAATCCAGGAAGCAGAGGCCACAGGCTCCAGGAGAAGAAGAGAAGGAAGCCTCTGTTTCTCACTCTAGGCCCACAGTCCACAGCTGAGACCACAGTTGGGGACATTTTCTTCTTTCCTGCTCTGGCCAGGGAAGATGCCTCTGGCCCCTCCGCCCCCGAAGACTCCAGCTGCAAAGTGCCAGCAAGATGCAGGGGCCCCCCACTGCACGTTCCCTCACCCCAAGCAGCACCAGAGCATAGGAAGGGGGCTCCTGCTCCTCCCCTAGGTCAGCTGGCCCTGTTGCTCTGCCATCTGTCCCCCGCAGCCGCTGCAGGGTGTAAATCCAGTAGCTTTGTTCGCAGAGGGCGCTGGGGCCTTACCATCTCCACCATCTTCCCCGCCAAGGCCTTGGTGTAGTTCTCATGGATGTACTTCTCCTTCCAGTCCTGTGGGGAGATGGGGAGCTCGGGTCCTCGGGCCAGCCTGGGCCAGCTGGGACTCACCTGCATGGGCTGCTCCAAGAGGAGTTCTGCCCCCCAGGCCCGGTGGGGTGCGGGAGCGGTGGGGGTGGGGGTGGGGGAGCCTGTATGCGCCTATGCCCGCTGGGTCATGTGAGCTGTTTGGGCACACAAGTATGTCCATGGGAGTCCATGTTTGCATGTGAGTGTACATGTGTGTGCTGTGTGTATAGGTCTGCCTGCAGGTATGTGCCTGTGCCCACATCAGCCACAGGCTTGCGACATCCAGTGATGCTGTCAGGACTTCCNTGCGGGAGCGGTGGGGGTGGGGGTGGGGGAGCCTGTATGCGCCTATGCCCGCTGGGTCATGTGAGCTGTTTGGGCACACAAGTATGTCCATGGGAGTCCATGTTTGCATGTGAGTGTACATGTGTGTGCTGTGTGTATAGGTCTGCCTGCAGGTATGTGCCTGTGCCCACATCAGCCACAGGCTTGCGACATCCAGTGATGCTGTCAGGACTTCCTCCTCCGCTGATCAAGACAGCACCCTCAGAGGTGAGGCAGGCTGGGATAGCACACCCATTTTAGAGCTGAGATAACTGAGGCCCCATAGATTCTGGCCAAAAGATAACGGACGGACTAAACAACCTCCACTGCCACTTCTCAAGAGCCAAGAGCAAAAGCAAGGTGCTGGGAGCAAAAGCAGGGTACTGAGCATGCCCCCTGCACTCAACACCAGAGGGCAAAACACCTAAGCTACTGCTCCGGCCAGACCCCTGGACACAACCCAACTCTCACCCTATAGAAGGAACAAGCTCACCCCTCCTCAGGGAGAGAGTGAGCAAGGGAGCCTGCTGTTAGTTCTCACTCCCCACTGCTGCAGAGGGGGCCCCAATAAAGCCTTGCCTGAAAAAAAAAAAAAAAAGATAACTGAGGCCCCAAAGGTGGACAGGCTTAACTGTCACAGCTGGACCACAAACCTCAGCCTGTAACTCCTGGTCCCTCCTCCACCAGATGGCACTGCCTCTACAGACACTCTCCTCTCCACACCGGAATCCTGCCTGATGAGCCCTCTGGGGTGGACAGAGCCCCGGGAGCCCATGGGGTCCCAGCCCAGCCAAGGTCAGGCTCTGGGAGGGAGGCGCCTCAGGTCACAGGATCACAGAGGTCCCTTTTGTTCCCATGCCTGCCCACCCACCCGGGGCCTCACCTCGGGGTTGCTGAACACCTCCCAGAGGTCGTTGTGGAGGTGGGTGGTCTGGTAGCTGTCCAGGGAGAGCAGGTGGCCAAAGGAGTGCCGGTTGGTCAGGAACATGAACACATCCTGGGGAGAAGAGGCCGGATGGAAGAGAGCCTCCCTTCTCCTGCACACCCCACCGCTGGGGTGGGCAAGACGGAAGCCTCCTCTACCCACCATATTTAAATTCACAACCCAGTGTGGGTCACTCCATTTTCCAAGTGCCCAAGGCCTGAGCCAGTCAAGGAAGACTTCCTGGAGGACTGAATAGGAGTGAAAGAATGAACGTGCAGAAGAAAAGGATGGAGTTCTGATCCTGGAGTGAGTTGTGGGCACAAGGAAAACATCATCCCGCTGTCACATTAAAAAAAAAACAAACACAAAATAGTATCGGGTGGGGCACAGTGAAACAGTAAGGGCGCATATTACTTGGAGTAAAGGTGGAAAGTTCAGTTTTCTTTAGGTTCTGTCGAAATGTACATAAAAGAGATTGTGTAGGGCTTCCCTGGTGGCTCAGTGGTAAAGCATCCACCTGCCAATGCAGGAGAGGTGGGTTCAGTCCCTGGTCCGGGAAAATCCCACAGGCCGTGGAGCAACGGAGCCTGTGCGCCACAACTACTGAGCCTGTGCTCCAGGCCCGGGAGCCACAGGAAGAGAAGCCACTGCAACGAGAAGGCCAGGCGCTGCAGCCAGAGAGGGGCCCCCGTTCGCTGCATCTAGGGGAAAGCCCGCAGAGCAATGAAGACCCAGCACAGCCACAAGTAAGCAAACAAAACTTCAAAAAAGAGAAAGATAGTGTGATAACTGGGTCTACTAAAATGATCTACAGACCCCGAGGGGCAGCCCTCATACCTGGGGCCCCAAGTGCCCCCACCAGGGCCTGGCAGCCTGTAAGCAGTCCTGCTGGGATCTCAGAAGCCAGAGGGCCCATGGGAACAAGGTAACTCGTCTTCCCCATCAACGGGGCCTCTTCTGACTGCCCAGCCCCGCTAACCTGCTGCCGGATATTGGCACAGAAGGCCATGTCGGGGTCCAGCTTGCTGTGGTGGAACAGGTCTGTCTCCTGCAACTCAGCCCGCAGGGCGCTTCCCTTGATCAGGTAGATGTTTGAGATGTAGGGAACATTCCAGACACCCCTAAGGGAGAAAGGAGAAAACGGAGGGGGTCACAGGCAATGGTGTGCAGTCACAGGCTGGGGGTCAGGGGTCAGACGAGGGGGAAGTCACAGGCTGGGAGGGCAGGATGGTACTGATTTGATTCCCCTACTCTGGGCACATGGCCCCAGGATAATTGTCAGGAAGTCCTTCTGGTGTCTGACTGCAGTCTTTCTTGCTTCAGTTCAGCAGGAATTTGAGCACAACAAGGACAGGAATACTGAGGGAGATGAGGCCAGGAGGAAGACAGAGGAGGGTGCCCCCCATCCTGCAGGTACTCACACACGCCGCCCCTGCACGATGTCCACGTAGTCCTCGGAGCGGGCATAGTAGCCATCTGCACTCAGTGCCCCCCAGAAGTTCGACCACAGCCTCCCGTGGCGGGTCATCAATGGGGTGATAATGTTCCTGGGGAAGGGAGCATCTCAGAGGGAGTCCCTCTGCCCGAGAGGAGATTGGGGCAGGTTCAGTTGTGGGGAAGGGGAGGGAGAGTGCCTTCAACCTGCAAGGACCTCCCTGGAGTAGGGCCTGGGGTGGGGTCTGGCCCATCTGGTGGCAGCTCCCCCCTGCCCTTCACAGAGCAGCCAGGAAAGGCACAGAGGAGAGGTGGGGGTAGAGGGTGGGACAGCTTGGAGCTTGGAGCCAGGAGGTGGAGAACATCCTAGACTAAATCAAGGTAGCCAGGACTTCCCTGGCAGTACAGCGGCTGGGAAACCCAACTGCCAATGCAGGAGACACAGGTTCGATCCCTGGTCCAGGAAGGTCCCATATGCTGCAGAGCGACTAAGCCTGAGCACCACAACTACTGTGCCTGTGCTCTAGAGCCCACGAGTCACAACCACTGAGGCTGCGGAGTGCAACTACTGAAGGCCATGCACCTAGAGCCTGCGCTTTGCAACAAGAGAAACCACTGCAATGAGAGGCCTGTGCGCTGCAGAAAGAGTGGCCCTCACTCGCCGCAACCAGAGAAAGCCCATGTGCACCAGTGAAGACCAAGCACAGTTAAAAATAAACAAATAAATTGTGTGTGTGTGTGTGTGAAGACAAGATAGCCAGGCTGGGGAAAGCCCAGGGTCACAGGTGAGGCCAGTGTGGAGGAGGAGGAGACAGGGAAGGGCCCCCACCCCAAGCCCAGACTCGGGCGCAGGGCGATCGTGAGCCCTGGCTCTGTGGGCCTGCCTGCCAGCCGGCCGCGGCCAACCCCCAGCCTCACTTGTTCTGCTCGATCAGCAGCCGTAGGGTTCTGGGCTCGGTCAGGGCCACGTCGGCATCCACACTGAAGTAGTAAGTGCAGCCACGGTCCTGCCGGCACAAGTCCCTGTGGGGAGGGGACACAGGGTCATCGGGGTCGGGGTGCTGGCGCCAGCCTCCCCACCATCCAGGATCCCTGCACCTGCAGTCCCCATCGCTGCCCACATCTGTCACCACCAGGTACCAGCCAAGGGTCTTTAGGGAGCTCAGGTCAGCCCTGCTGCAGACTGGCGCCAGCTGCCGTGAATTCCCTCCCAACTCTGAGACCCAACCCCTGGACTAGAAAGCTGTCAAGACAAGGCCCAGAGCCTGGCATCTGGCACCCAGTGCCCTGAAAACCTGGGCACTGGGGAGAGCAGGCCCACAGACAAGCCCCTACACTGCTCAGTGCTATGGGTAAACCGGCTCTGCCTTTCCAGAGGACAGTCTGGCAACCTACACCAAAAGCTTTAAAAATCTCACACTAAGTAAATCAGTCAGACAGAGAAAGACAAATACCATGATATCACTTGTACGTGGAATCTAAAAAGATAATACAAACCACCATATTTACGAGACAGAAATAGACTCACAGACACAGAGAATAAACATACAGTTACTAAACTGGAAAAGGGGGAAGGGGAGAGATAAACTAGGAGTATGGGATTAACAGATACACAATAATATACAAAAAAATAAACAACAAGGATTTACTGTCCAGCACAGTAAATAATAGCCCCACAGCACCGAGCAGTGTAGAAACCTGCCTGTGAGCCTGCTCTCCCCAGTGCCAAGGTTTTCAGGGCACTGGATGCCAGATACCAGAAAGATAATGATATTCAATACCTTGAATAACCTTTAACAGAAAAGAATCCGAAGTTGTACACCTGAAACTAGCACAATATTGTAAATCAATAATAGTTAAAATTTTCTTAAAAGTCTTTGTTCTTTTTGTTTACTGGCGCCAGGCTCAGCAAACTATGGAGCACAGTGCAAATCTAGCTCACTGCCTGGGGTTTTGACCCTTTTCTCTTATTTTGACTGTGCTATGCATCATGCAGGATCTTAGTTCCCTGACCAGGGATCGAACTCATGCTCCTCTGCAGTGGAAGCATGGAGTCTTAACGACTGGACCACTAAGAGAATCCCCAAGAACTTTTTTCAAATTTACTTTATTGACATATAGTTGATTCACAATGCTAATTTCTGCTATATAGCTGAGTGATTCAGTTGTACATATATATATATATACGTTTTTTTCATATTCTTTTCCATCATGGTTTATCACAGGATATTGAATATAGTTCCCTGTGCTACACAGTAGGACATTGTTTTTCCATTCTCTATATAACAGTTTGCATCTGCTAATCCCAAACTCCCAGTCCATCCCTCTCCCACCCCGTGGCAATCACAAATTTGTAAGAACAGTTTCACATTTCTAAATGGGTGGGGAAAACAAAAATCAAAAGAAGTCATGTGAAAATCACATGAACTTCAAATTTCAGTATTGATAAAGAAAATGTTATTGGAGCACAGCCATGCTCATTCATACTCTAATAGCCGGGCTGAGTGGTCATGGCAGAGCTCTCAAAGCCAATTTACATAGATTTACTAGCTGGTCCTTTATAAGGAGTTTGCCAATCTCAGATCTGCACTCTCTAACTCTTTTATGATGAGTGATGAAGTTGCTCAGTCGTGTCCGACTCTTTGCGACCCCGTGGACTGTAACCTACTAGGCTTCTCCGTCCATGGGATTCTCCAGGCAAGAATACTGGAGTGGATTGCCATTTCCTTCTCCAGGGGATCTTCCTGACCCAGGGATCGAACCCGGGTCTCCCGCATTGGAGGCAGATGCTTTAACCTCTGAGCCACCAGGGAAGCACAAATTAAACTTGTTTATTCCCATGATAAAGGAAAAAAATCAGAGGCTGTTTCTCCAATTGTCAGCATTTATCTCCTCTGGCCCTCCAGTCCTTCCTCTGTCTCTCCTTTGCTTCCCGAACCCAAATGACAGTGCTCAGCCCTCCCCAGGAGCATCGAGGCTGACTCAATGATTTCCCCATTTGAGAGATGAGAACATCGAGGTCAAGGGAGGGGCAGGGCTTGCTGGAGACCACATAGCCTTCTGAACCTCTGTCTCCCCGCCTGGGGCTCCTGATAACACGGCCCATCCGCCACGACCCTCAACTCACGCGCCCATGTTCCTGGCATCTGCGTTGGCCACCCGCACCTCGGGGCCCACCAGTTTCACAGACTGGTACTCGTCGCCGTGCTCTGCCAGGAACTGCTCCACCTGAGCCTTGTGGTGCTGCTCCTGGGGGCAAAGGGATGGAGGCTGAGGATGAAGCTCCACCCCCTGGGACCACAGCATCTTCTGCTGCCCCATGCTGCTCCCTCTCATTGTTGGCACATCCCCAGCCACTTGCTGGAACTTGCTCCCTGGAACTCTGCCATCATCAGACCTTCTGCCTGGAGTGCCCTTCCTGGCCACCTCTGACCGTGTGTGCATGCTAAGTCACTCCAGTCGTGTCCGACTCTTTGTGACCCACCAAGCTCCTCTACCCACGGGATTCTCCAAGTAAGAATACTGGAGTGGGCTGCCATTTCCTCGATACTCTCGAACCAGAGATTGAACCCACATTTCTCATGTCTCCTGCATTGGCAGGCGGGTTCTTTACCACTAGCGCCACCTGGGAAGCCAGCCTCTGACCATCCTCCCCTGACTAGACCAGGTCTGCTGCTACTGCTAAGTCACTTCTACAGGCCTCTTAAAAGCCTCTGTCACCAGGACACGTCCCTCACCCCAGAGGCCCCACATTCAGTCAATGATGACCAGTTCTTCTGGTCCAAGGTATGGCCCAGGGTTCTGCTTTGCTATAAAACACTCCAGGTAATGTTCAAATGGCACTTGGAAAAAGTTTATACCTGGAGCCCCTTGCATGGGGAAAAAGGAAGAGCAGGGTGTTTAAAAACAAACCCAAGGTTAGGAGCAAAGCCTGGATCTGCTCCAGTGAGCTGCATGACCTTGGACAAGTCACTTCACCTGTCTCAGCTTCAGTTTCCTCCCCTGTAAAATGGGAGGGCAATCCTGTCTCCCCATGGGGTCACTGCAAGGAGTTGACAAGTCAGACAAGAGCACACAGGAGGTCCTTAAAGACCATCTGGGACAATTCTCTTTTTCTACACAAAGTCACAATTTATGCGTGTGAGGTTTGATGACTCCAGGGAAGCTGGGAGCCTCCCAAGGGCAGGGTCTACATCCTCCTCCTGTTCTTAGGAAGGACAGTTGAATGTCTGTGAGACAGACAAACTGAGCTGAGTCGGGGCCCATAGGTCCCTGGAGGTGGGGTGCAGACAGTCAGGGCCAAGAGGTCTCGGAAGAGGGCGACCATAGCCAGGGCAGCTAAGACTCTATGGAAGACAAAGAGCCTTGACAGCAGGCAGGACTTAAGAGCATGTTTGGCTTCTCTCAGCAAAGCTGAGATGTGGGACTTTATCCTGCTGGAATGGAGAGGCTGGCAAGGCAGGGAGCTCAGAATACTTATTCCAGGCCTGGATTTACAAAGTAGCAGGCCTTCAGGTGCCCCCTGACTCCTCAGAATGTATTATACTTAAGGAATGAAAATCAATTTAACTATCACCAGATCAAATCAGGATGGGACTCCCCTGGTGATCCAGTGCTTAAGACTCAGCACTTCCACTGCATGGGACACAGGTTTGATCCCTGGTCGGGGAACTAAGAACCCACATGTCCTGCAGCTTGGCCAAAAAAAAAAAAGAGGGGAGGAATGAAAGACTGACTGGAGCAGGGAGGGAAATAATGATAACGACATCAGCTAAGAGCACCTACTATGTGCTTCCTATTCATCAGGCACTTGTCTTCATGCTTCAGAGGTCAACTTGTTTAACCTTTGTAGCAATCCCATGTGGCCAGCACTAATAATATCCCTATTGAATAGACCTAATAGATGAGAAAACTGAAGCCCAGAGAGGTTGAATAAGATGCCCAAGGTCACACAGCTAATATAAGCAGCGATATTGGGGTTCAAACCCAGCCAGTCTGACTCCAGAGTCAACCCAGTGATTGGGAATACAGCCTACTGCCCACTTCCATCTGGCCCAGATAACCCTGGCTCGGTCACTTCCTCAGAGGTCTCAAGACATCTTGCAAGGGTGGACCCTTGACCCAAACCACATGGTGAGCCCACTGAGAGCCTGCTACTCACATGGTTGTGAATAAAAAGCCTCAACCGTTTTCGGGGGTAGTGGAGGCGCAGGAGCCGCTGGAAGAACAGGGACAGGAACGGGGTGGGCTGTTCGATGAACACGCCGACCAGGACGGTGGGCAGAGCTTCATCCTGCAGGGAGAGAGGGCGGCACAAGAGTCCAGCCATGTCCAGCCACGGAGTGGCTGCTGAGCCCTGAGGATGGCCAGAGGGACTAGCAGTCAGAGGCTCTGCAGGACTTAGCAGGAAAGGGGCCTGGGCAGGAGCTCCGAGCAGGGCGTGCAGGGGGCAGGGGACGGGACCAGCAGGGATGCAGCAGGAGGCTGTCCCTGCACGGGGACGGGTGCAGTGTGAGTCCAGACTCTAGCCAGGACAGGTTGACGGCACATTGTCAGAGAGCTTGGCTAGCATGAGGTCTGAGATGGGCCATGAATGAGGAGTAAGGTTCATGGGATGGGGAGAAGGCTGCAAGGGCGCCTGAAGGACCAGGCAGAAGAATCCAGAGCCATGTGCAATCTGAGAAGGCTTCCAGGAGGAGGTGCCTGGGTGTGGACGAGGAGGGAGGTGACCACTTTACGGCCCACCAGAGATGACAGAGTCTCTTCCAGAACCCCTCCCCCTCTCCCACCCCAAGGACAGAGCCCCGAGGCCCAGCAGCCTCACCCCAATGCCCTTGAGGCTGCGCAGGCCCTCGTCACACACGGCGCACCCCGTCTCGAAGGTCCAGAAGCGCGGGATGTAGTTGCCCAAGTAGTTCAGCTGCAGCTGTCAGGAGATGAGGGATATGAGTGAAACCAGACCAGCCCCACTCCTGCCCCAGCCACCACCAAGGAGGGGGGCCTGCACCCCAGCCCTCTGCCATCCCAAAGAGGGCAGGAATGTGGCTTTGTTGCGGCGGGTCTTGGAGAGTATACCTGCCCTTGGAGATGACAAAGCTGCTCTGAGGGGGGCGGAGGGAGGACACAGATTCTGGTGCTGCTTCATCTGTGACTGCCTGTGTGTGCTAAGTCGTTTACAGTCGTGTCCGACTCTGCAACCCCATGGACTGTAGCCGGCCAGGCTCCTCTGTCCATGGGATTCTCCAGGCAACAATACTGGAGTGGGTTGCCATGTTCTCCCTCCAGGAGATCGTCCCAACCCGGGGACTGAACCTGCCGCGCCTCTTACGTCTTCTGTATTGGCAGATGGGTTCTTTACCACTAGTGCCACCTGGAAAGCCCTGTGGACCTCCTGGGAGCGTGTAGAATGCAGATTCCTCCCCACCCCACCCCCCGCAGACATTTCAAAACTGCAGTTCTTGGGTGGGTGGAGCTAGTGGTAAAGAACCCACCTGCCGATGCAAGAGATACAAGAGAAGCGGGTTCAATCCCTGGGGGTTGGGAAGATGCCCTGGAGAAGCGCATTGCAACCCACTCTGGTATTCTTTCCTGGAAAATTCCATGGACAGAGGAGCCTGGCAGGCTACAGCCCATGGGGCCACAATGAGTGGGATACAACTGAGCAACTACGCACACAGGCACTTGGGTGGCATCAGGAAATCTGCATTTAAACACACTCCCCTTCCCCTCCCGTCCACCTGATTCTGAAGGAGTGGTTGAGGACCACACTCCTAGAAACCAGCTNCTGGTAGGCTACAGCCCATGGGGTCACAAAGAGTCGGACACGACTGAGTAACTTCACTTCACTTCAAGGGTGGGAAAACAGATGCCCAAGGGTTTGTGTATGTGTCTTGCCTGAGGTCATCCAGAAAAATAGTGGCAAAGCAACGTCATCACCAGCCACTGACTTGGGACCAAGCCAAGAGCATTTGTGGTTTCAAGGGTCAAATGGCCTCTCTGCTTCCCATGTCATCCATCAACTCCCTGCCCCCAGCTCAGGAAGTCTTCACTTGGGAGGTGGGAGAGCAGGGGAAGGAGGTGGCAGGGATGGGGTACCCACTGAGTGCATCACCCAGCTCCTCCCAGTCTGAACCCTGGTGTCCCGCAGGCTCTCTGGACTGACCTCCTGGCCCTCCTTTCTTCATCCCCAAAGAGACACAGCTCTGCCCCCAGAGAACATCCAGGTGGTCTCTGGGGACCTGGGGATGAGATAAGCAAAACCCCAGCACAACAGCTGAGAGGAACCTCCTTGGCTGGAATCCTCATCTCCTTACCACTCCTCTCAGGATCCCCCACCCTGTCGGGGCTGCTCACCCAAGGCTCCATCCAAATTCTGAAAGATTCGGCAACGGTGGTCCAGGGTGATATTGATCTGCTCCTGTAGGAAAGAGGGCATTGGCCTGCTCCAGGAACTAGCCCTGGCAGGGGACAGGGCTCCACCACCAGGGCAGCTGGGAGCCCTGGGAAGGCCAGTCAGTGGCCAGGCCCCTGGGTTTTACTGCTCTAGCACCTTTATTCACAGAGAACTAGGGACTCTCTGAACTAGAAGGAATCTAAGGGGACATCTGGTTCAACAACAGCCATTGTGATAACAGATGCTGGTTTAGCACTCAACTGTGTGCCAATCACTATTCTAAGTATTACATGCACACTCATTTAACCCACAGAATATCCTTGTGAGAAAGTATCATCATCATTGCATTTCACAGATTTAAAAACAAGGCACAGAGAGGTTGGGTAAATTGCTCGAGGTCAACGGGCAGCCTGGCCCTGAGGTCCATGTTCACTACATAAAGCTACCTCTTGCAGATGCGACTATGTCTCAAGGAGCCCTAGGTCAGGCCAAGTGATGCTCTAGGCTCAGCCTTCATCCCACAGAGAGCAGCTCTACCGTTTTGGACCACAGGCTTCTACTAGCAATGTCACTGGAGGCAGAGGGGAAGGAGAAGGAAAGACTGAGCCAACACAGATCAAGTTCATAGTTTCCACTGCACAAGTCCAACTGCTTCACTCCATTATTTCATGGATGATAAAAGTCGAGGCCCAGAGAGGGAAAGTTACTTACCCTTTGTCACGCAACACAGCGTAAATAGGGGTTGAGGGGGGTGCAGGGCAGAATCCAGGAATACTGACCCTCACCCCAAGAGTTCCCTAACTTTCCTGCCTGCACAGAGGACACTGGCTGGCTTGGGGGCTACACCTGCTCAGTTCTACCACCTCCACTCCCCTCAAGGATCCCTGCCTTGAGACAGGCTCAGAGGCCTGGCTTGTGAGGCCCAGGTCCAGTCAAGATCTTATCAGTCCCTTAGAACTCCTCCAAGTTGGGTGGGCCAGGGGCAGCTCAGGCTGTCAGTTCCTTTCAGGACCATCCTCACCCCCTGACACGAGGCTGTAAATCCCTCCTCTCCCCGGTTTGAAGGTTCAGGAGGGTAGAAACGCCAACTGTCTTGTTCATTACCTATACCTGACAGTGTCTCACACACAACTCAGTAAATATCTGCTGGGGCTTCCCTGGTAGCTCAGTGGTTAAGAATCTGCCTACCAATGCAGGAGACACAGGTTCGATCCCCGATCCAGGAAGATCCCACATGCCGCGGGGCAGGTAAGCCAGTGCACCACAACTATTGAGCCTGTGCTCTAGAGCCCAGGAGCTGCCACCACTGAGCCCACTTGCCGCAAGGACGGAAGCCGGAGTGCCCTAGAGCCCAGACTCTGCAGCAAGAGAAGCCACTGCAGTGAGAAGCCTGAGCACCACAACTGGAGACTGGCCCCCATTCTCTGCAACTAGAGAAAAGCTGGTCCAGCGCGGCCAAAAATAAAGTAGTAAATACTATAAATAATTTTTAAAAAAATACCTGCTGACTAAACGAGTGAATCGAAGAATAGGTAAGTGTGGTGTCAATGCCCAACCCAGGGGGTCAGGTCTGGGGGGCAGGGGCTGCTCCCAGTGCAGTCCAGTCTGGGGGATCCAGTGTCAAGATCTCACAGCACTACCCACTGCCACTTACCCTCTTCTCTGGGTCCAAGAAGATCTTGGTGTAAAAGAGCTGGTCGCTGTCGCTGTCCTGGCCTTCCCACTCTGCCACCAGTTTGCTGAGGTTGGGGGCATAACCGATGAAGCCTGGGGGTGGGGGACATAGAGACGGACACTCAGCTTCTGGCCTCCGAGTCAGGGGCCTCCTCCCAGCCTTCACTCTCATCCACCTTTCACTTCTTTATTCATACGCCCTGCCTCCTCTCAGAAGCCCTCCTGGATTGAGGAGTGCTGTCTATAGGCTGGAAACAGCCTATCTGTTAATGCCACTTGGTGACACGTTCCCACTGAGCCCAGAGAGAAAAATCACTGTTGTCCATTAAGCTGCACCAGCTTAGGTCCTGGGCAGCACCCAGGTGGGGAATGAATGAGTTAGATGGAAGCCCAGGAGTACAGGGCTGGTGGGGCATAGGTTTGGAGCCCCTTTTTGACAGTTATCCAGGAAACTTGACCCAGAGAAGGGCAGAGGCTGAGCTGAGGTCACACAGTGCAGGAGGGGATAGTGGGAAAAGCCTACATATCTCCTTAGCTACTGTGCAGACTGGTGGGAGGGGAAGAGAAAAAGAAGGTGGGTGGCCAGGAAAGGGCCCTGCCCCTGAGGACACCTCTACCCCTGGGCCAGGGCCAGGCCATCTGGGCTGCGCTAACTATCTCAGCCAATAGGGAAACAAGGTTGCTGGCGCGGATCACCCCTTTGTGGCTGGACAGAGGAATCCAGGATAAAATATGGGTTTTACCTCGAATAGCCAAAGCAATTTTGAGAAAGAAGAATGGAACTGGAGGAATCAACTTACCTGACTTCAGGCTCTACTACAAAGCCACAGTCATCAAGACAGTATGGTACTGGCACAAAGACAGAAATATAGATCAATGGAACAAAATAGAAAGCCCAGAGATAAATCCACACACATACGGACACCTTATCTTTGACAAAGGAGGCAAGAATATACAATGGAGTAAAGACAATCTCTTTAACAAGTGGTGCTGGGAAAACTGGTCAACCACTTGTAAAAGAATGAAACTAGATCACTTTCTAACACCACACACAAAAATAAACTCAAAATGGATTAAAG
>SJYX01016083.1:148773-218757 GCA_006410675.1 Oreotragus oreotragus
AAATAAATTAATTAATTAAATTTAAAAAATATATATGGGTTTTATTCTCCGCGCAAGAGGAAGTCACTGAGCTATATGTGTAGACTCGCATCTGTGCTGAGAATGGACTGGAAGAGGAGAGGCTAGAGCCTGGCAGAGCAGTCAGGAGACTACTCCCCATGCCAGCAGCCCGGAGAGGCGGTGGCCAGGGGTGTGGACATGAGAGGGCAGACTCCAGAGATCTCTCGGAGTGGGAGTAGTGTGACCCGCTGAAGGCAAGGTGGGGGAGGGGAGGGAGGAATTGGGGGTGACTCCCTGTTTTGTTCTGTGCAGATCAGGGGGGCTATTGAATGAGATATGCAAGACTGCAGTGGAGCTGATTTAAAGGTTAAAAACTCAGGAGTTCTTCTGAGGACATGCTGCATTCAGCAGCTTGCGATAGCCATGTGGGATGTTGAGCCAGGGCTTCCTCCCCAAGGCAGCGGATGGACCTCTCCGGAGCCTGCCCCATCCGCCACATACTGCACACCCAGGGTCCTCACCTCCAGAGCCCAGGAACCTCTTGCCGTCGGACACCACTGGGTACTTGGCCTCCAGCCTGCGGTCCGGGTAGATGAGCTCCTCGGCCGAGAAAACCACCTGGCTCCTGGCCTGCCGGAACTTTTTCAGGAGCTCTCGGGGCCCCGAGGCAAACACCACATCGTAGCTGTGGCCAGAGCCGGGAGAAGATAAAGCAGGGTGGAGAGGAAACGGGGTTGGTGGGACAGCAGGGGCTCAGGAGGGCACAGGCTTCCCTGGTGGCTCAGATCGTAAAGAATCTGCCTGCAGTGCAGGAGTCCCGGGTTCGATCCCTGGGTCAGGAAGATCCCCTGGAGAAAGGAATGGCTACCCACTTCAGTATCTTTGCCTGGAGAATCCCATGGACAGAGGAGCCTGGTGGGCTACAGGCCACGGGGTTGCAAAGAGTCAGACACGACTGAGTGTCTAACACCTTCCTCCTCCCATGCCTGCCCTGGGCCACATCTAGTAAATAGATCAGCTCTGTTACCTTTGACCCTGCCCATCAAGTTTCCACCCGCTCCCTGGGCAGAGACACGGTCCCCATAATCTGTGACCATTTCACACTCAAAGTACAGCTCAGTGGGCTTTCCTGGTGGCTCAGTGGAAAGGAATCCTCCACCTGCCAATGCAGGAGTCACAGGTTCAATCCCTGGTCCGGGAAGATCCCAGATGCCACAGAGCAACTAAGTCCACGTGCCACAACTATTGAGCCTGTGCTCTAGAGCCCAGGAGCCGAAACTACTGAGCCCCATACGCCACAACTACTGAGGCCCGAGAGCCCTAGACCCGTGCTCAGCAACAAGAGAAGCCACCGTAATGAGAAGCCCCGTGAAATGCAACTAGGGAGTAGCCCCTGCTCACCACAACTAGAGAAAAGCCTGCAAACAGCAATGAAGACCCAGTGCAACCAAAAACAAATATATAAATTATATATGTTATATATACATTAAAAGAAGCATAGCTCACCATACCTGGGCAGGTCCCCCCACCCATCTTTTTCCCAAGAGTGGAAATGGGTCTTTTCTGGGGCCCACAGACCCCTTAGAACTGTAGGCAATCCTAGCTACAGTAATCCCCACCTCATCCCTGATGTTCCAGCAGGGCCTCATTCTAGAATATTCTTCTACCTCTCAGCTGCCTACCTGTCTGTGAAGAGAATGACCAGGTTCTCCTTATCGGCGTGCTTCTCCAGGGCTTTCTTCAGCAGCCGGACCTTCAGCCCTCCGCCTGCTGACATCGCCTCCCCAGGCCAGTCCTCCCCCAGCCCCAGCGCCTGCAGAGACAGGCCCCTTAACATGGGCTTTTGCTAAAGAGAAACTTGGCCGGCTCAATTTCCAGCCCCACCTAGGCATCTGACAGAGCATCTTGACTTCTATCTGTCCAGCACCTCCCCTCGGCTGTCTCTGCCCCCACCCAGGGAGCCCCTTACCTGGATCTTGTAGTTGAAGAACTGAGCTGAGCGCTTAAAGCGTCGGAACCCCTCGGTCTCCTTCGTAGCCACGGTGAGGACCAAAAGGTTGTCTAGGGACAGAGAAGGGAACAGAGGATGAAGAAAGGTAATGTCAGGAGTGGGTAACTTTGCCCAAAGGGATGTGTCGAATCCCATGGGATGTATCTTCACATCAACCCATCACAGACAAGGACCCAGGACCCAGAGAGGAAGGGGCATGCCTAAGATCACTCAGCAGGTTAATGTCAGAGCTGAGACGTGACCTGGGTCTCCGTCCATCTGGCAACTGACCAACATGGCATGAAGCGCTCAGAGCAGAGGCGTCTGCACCTCGCATTGTGGGACTGGGTCTCTGGATTTAGGGGCAGAGGAAAGGATTCGCTCTGAATGTTGAACATTAGGAGGACCTCTCTGGCCAATGTCAGACATCAGCCTGGGAACAACCTCCACTCTCCATGCCTGCACTCAGGGCAGACATTGCTAACTGATCTCAACACATTTTTGTGCTGAGCCTCACTTGGCCTTGGATTCTCCCAACACCATGAGAACCAAGAAGAGTTGGCCTGCAGTAGACATTCACTTGAAATCCTGGCCTTTGGCCGAGTGACTATGCTACCTTTTAAAAAAAAAAAAAAACTTTTAAAAATTTTGTATTAGAGTATAACCAATTATCCTGGAATAGGAAATGGCACCCATTCCAGTATTCTTGCCTGGACAATTCCATGGGCAGAGGAGCCTGGCAAGCTACAGGCCATGGGGCCGCAAAAAGTCAGGCGTGACTGAGCACAAAATTGATTAACAATGTTGTGATAGTTTCAGGTGGACAGCAAAGGGACTCAGCCATACATATCCATTCTCCCCCAGATTCCTCTCCCCTAGGCTGCCACAGAACACTGAACAGAGTTCCCTGTGCTATACAGTAGGTCCTTGTTTGTTATCCGTTTTAAATAGAGCAGAGGGTTTATGTCCGTCCCAAACTCCCTATCCCTTCCTCCCATCCTTACCCCCAGCTACTATAAGTTCGTTCTCTAAGTCTGTGAGTCTCTTTCTGAAGTTAAGTCGGACAGAGAAGGAAAAATATTCTATGGCATTCCTTATATGTGGAATCTAAAAAGTGATATAAATGAGCGTACTTATGCTACCTCTTTAACAAGGAACCACTCTGGACTCTGCAGGGTGGCTTTCTCTCTACAACAGCACCTGCTGGAAACACCCACATGCCGTCTCTGGGAGCCCTGGACAAACAATTCCCAGACCGTACTTTGAGACTGCATTCTCTGGGAAGTAAAGGCTCTGGGAGTTCTCCGGTGTACTAGTGGTTAGGAGTCTGGGCCTTCACTGCTGAGGCCCAGGTTGAATCTCTGGTTGTAGCTGGCTTGGCTGGGCGCCTGGCTCTTTTCCTTACCCAACTGTGTGATCCTGGGCAAGTCCTTAACCTTCTGAGCTGCAGTGTCCCCCTTGTAAAACAGGGGTAGTAAGAGTACCTGCTTCCCAGGGCTGCTAGACTAACTGAGATCAGGCTCTGGTGGTTCAGACAGTAAAGAATCCACCTGCAATACAGGAGACCTGGGTTCAATCCCTGGATTGCAAAGATCCTCTGGAGAAGGGAATGGCTACCCACTCCAGTACTCTTGACTGGAGAATTCTTCATGGACGGAGGAGCCTGGCAGGCCACAGTCCATGGGGACCCAAAGAGTCAGACATCGACCCCATGGACTGCAGCCTAGGCCCCTCTGTCCATAGGGATTCTCCAGGCAAGAATACTAGAGTAGGTTACCATGCCCTCCTCCAGGGGATCTTTCCAAGCCAGGGATCAAACCCAGGTCTCCCACATTGCAGGCGGATTCTTTACCATCTGAGCCACCAGGGAAGCCCATTTCACTTCCAGGCCTGGAAAATCCTTGTTGAAATGCTGCCACACACAAAGAGCTATACTTGGTGCTGATCACTGAGAGGCAAACACTTTGCTCTGGCATTCAGGGCCCCTGCCCACTGGCCTTTGACATCCGTATTCCCTCCACCAAGCAGGCCCTGCTCCTCACCTTGCTGGGCACCTCCCTCCTGCCAGGGCTTTCTCTCCCTGCCCTTTCTCTAACCTTCTTCCCGGTCTCAGGCCAGTGACACTTCTTCCCTACCTCCACCTCTACGAAGCCTTCTTGGATTTCTCTTGACATCTCTCCTGCCCTCAGAGGCAGGACTCCATCATTTACAGCACTCATCATTGATTCACTGGGTGAGTCTTGTTTCTCTGGGGTCCAGGACTTAGCACTTCTATGGCCAAGTGGCCAGGCCAGCACAGGTGGGTCAGGCCCTCCCAGCCTGACCTCCCCAAGAAGTCAGGAGGAGCCTGGGCTAAAAGAACAAAGGGGCAAAGCCGGCTGAGCCCCTGCTCTGGGACCAGGCTGCTGGTCCCAGAGCAGGGGGTTGGCGCCAGACAGCCCGGCCAAGATTGGCAAGAATCCACTGAGGGTGGGTCCAAAGACCTGGGGCTGAAACGGTGGGTTCACTAGGCAGGTGTGGGGAGGGGAGGCCTCGCCATCTGATTCTGGGGTCCAGGGAAGAGGGGTGTGACTCACACTCAGGGGAAGGACTCCCCTCAACTCCTGTCTGGATGGTTAATTCTGCCCCCAGGCAAGGAGAGCCAAAGCCTCAGCTCTGAGGCCTTCTGGTCGACAGCAGGGACTGCTGGGGGCAGGAAGAGTGTCACATTTCACGGATGGAAAAAGCCAGTGTGTGCATCTATGTGAGATTCTGGATTCTCTACTGGCAAGGGCTCCTGAAGTCAGGCGGCAGGAGGCGGGGCTGGGGGGAAGACTCTGACACAGTAACCTGCCCAAGGCAGCACGATGATGTGGACACAGACATCTGGCTCTAATGGCCCCTCTCTTCACTCTGCACGCCCTGCTCAGGCCTGGATTGTGGTCAGGCATCCGTCTCCATCTAAAGAGATGGTCCAGTCAGGCCCTCCCCACATGCCCCTTCCACCTTCCCAGCCTGTCTCTGCTCAGTTTTCTTCACCAGGGTCTTGCAAGGGGACCTTACAAATCCTATATTCCTTGGGCAACACAGTGTCCACTCTCCTGGCCACAATTGCCCAGTACAGGGGGTCCCAAACCTGCCTATATAGTAGCATCACAAAGGAGGTTGTGAAATCCACACTCTTGGGTCCCAGGACCAGCAATCTGAGATGGAGCCAGGAGGCTGGATTGGATTCTTCCTCCACTTCCCTGGTGATTTCCAATGTCAGCCACGTTTAGAAACCTCTGGTCCCAACCATCCCTTGGTCTTCTGACTCTAGGCTCCAATGTAGGGCCTGGGAGGCTGATGTTGTTCAGTCGCTCAGTCGTGTCCAACTCTCTGTGACCCCACGGACTGCAGCATGCCAGGATTCTCTCTCCCTTACCATTTCCCAGAGTTTGCTTAAACTCTTGTCCATTGAATCAGTGATGCCATCCAACCATCTCATCCTCTGTCGTCCCCTTCTCCTCTTGCCTTCAATCTCTTCCAGCATCAAGGTCTTTTCTAATGAGTTGGCTCTTCACATCAGGTAGCCAAGTATAGGAGTTTTAGCTTCAGCATCAGTCCTTCCAATGAATATTTAGGGTTGATTTCCTTTAGGCTTGATTTCCTTTAGGCTTGACTGGATAGGACCACCCATCCCCTGGTCCTCTGACTCTAGGCTCCCGTGCAGGGGCTTGGGAGGTGGCTCACAGCAAGAGAACTCAACGCAGGCTCCTGCCCTAAGGGACCCTGGCACCAGCTCTCAACATCCCCATGAAACTGCCCTGATGAATCCAACCGGCACCCTATTCTTTTGTCCTGCCTGCAAAACTCGCTCCTTCCCCAGGCCACCTCCAGGAAGCCCGCCTCAGGCTCATCCCCTTATCCATCAGTCCTCAGCTGGAGCAGTCTCAGTGTGCCCAGCAGGTACAGTACCAGTACAAACCTGCTCGACCCCCCCCTTTGTCATGCTGAGCCCAACGTGTCTATTTCCTTGATACCCCACCCACTCCCCTAGGCTGGGACTGAGTGTGACTTGGGCCTGATGTACAGAGTGTGGCCTTCGGAGCCCTGTGGGGAGTGACTAGTAGGCACTAGCACCAGCTGAGCCTCGACTCGATGCCATGCACTGCCTGAGGCGTGTGACACCTGTTATCAAACTTAACCGTCAACATCTTAAGCAGGACTTTTCTGGTGGTCCAGTGGTTAAGAATCCTCCTGCCAATGCTGGGGACACAGGTTTGATCCTGGTCTGGGAAGATCTCACATGCTGCAAGGCAACTAAGCCCGTGCTCGAGAACTACTGAGCCTGCACTCCAGGGCCTGTGCTGCACGACGAGAGAGGCCACCGCAAGGAGAAGCCCACTCGCCGCAACTAGAGAAAAGCTACAGGCAGCCATGAAGACCCAGCACAGCCAATCAAATAATTNTCAGACATCAGCCTGGGAACAACCTCCACTCTCCATGCCTGCACTCAGGGCAGACATTGCTAACTGATCTCAACACATTTTTGTGCTGAGCCTCACTTGGCCTTGGATTCTCCCAACACCATGAGAACCAAGAAGAGTTGGCCTGCAGTAGACATTCACTTGAAATCCTGGCCTTTGGCCGAGTGACTATGCTACCTTTTTAAAAAAAAAAAAACTTTTAAAAATTTTGTATTAGAGTATAACCAATTATCCTGGAATAGGAAATGGCACCCATTCCAGTATTCTTGCCTGGAAAATTCCATGGGCAGAGGAGCCTGGCAAGCTACAGGCCATGGGGCCGCAAAAAGTCAGGCGTGACTGAGCACAAAATTGATTAACAATGTTGTGATAGTTTCAGGTGGACAGCAAAGGGACTCAGCCATACATATCCATTCTCCCCCAGATTCCTGTCCCCTAGGCTGCCACAGAACACTGAACAGAGTTCCCTGTGCTATACAGTAGGTCCTTGTTTGTTATCCGTTTTAAATAGAGCAGAGGGTTTATGTCCGTCCCAAACTCCCTATCCCTTCCTCCCATCCTTACCCCCAGCTACTATAAGTTCGTTCTCTAAGTCTGTGAGTCTCTTTCTGAAGTTAAGTCGGACAGAGAAGGAAAAATATTCTATGGCATTCCTTATATGTGGAATCTAAAAAGTGATATAAATGAGCGTACTTATGCTACCTCTTTAACAAGGAACCACTCTGGACTCTGCAGGGTGGCTTTCTCTCTACAACAGCACCTGCTGGAAACACCCACATGCCGTCTCTGGGAGCCCTGGACAAACAATTCCCAGACCGTACTTTGAGACTGCATTCTCTGGGAAGTAAAGGCTCTGGGAGTTCTCCGGTGTACTAGTGGTTAGGAGTCTGGGCCTTCACTGCTGAGGCCCAGGTTGAATCTCTGGTTGTAGCTGGCTTGGCTGGGCGCCTGGCTCTTTTCCTTACCCAACTGTGTGATCCTGGGCAAGTCCTTAACCTTCTGAGCTGCAGTGTCCCCCTTGTAAAACAGGGGTAGTAAGAGTACCTGCTTCCCAGGGCTGCTAGACTAACTGAGATCAGGCTCTGGTGGTTCAGACAGTAAAGAATCCACCTGCAATACAGGAGACCTGGGTTCAATCCCTGGATTGCAAAGATCCTCTGGAGAAGGGAATGGCTACCCACTCCAGTACTCTTGACTGGAGAATTCTTCATGGACGGAGGAGCCTGGCAGGCCACAGTCCATGGGGACCCAAAGAGTCAGACATCGACCCCATGGACTGCAGCCTAGGCCCCTCTGTCCATAGGGATTCTCCAGGCAAGAATACTAGAGTAGGTTACCATGCCCTCCTCCAGGGGATCTTTCCAAGCCAGGGATCAAACCCAGGTCTCCCACATTGCAGGCGGATTCTTTACCATCTGAGCCACCAGGGAAGCCCATTTCACTTCCAGGCCTGGAAAATCCTTGTTGAAATGCTGCCACACACAAAGAGCTATACTTGGTGCTGATCACTGAGAGGCAAACACTTTGCTCTGGCATTCAGGGCCCCTGCCCACTGGCCTTTGACATCCGCATTCCCTCCACCAAGCAGGCCCTGCTCCTCACCTTGCTGGGCACCTCCCTCCTGCCAGGGCTTTCTCTCCCTGCCCTTTCTCTAACCTTCTTCCCGGTCTCAGGCCAGTGACACTTCTTCCCTACCTCCACCTCTACGAAGCCTTCTTGGATTTCTCTTGACATCTCTCCTGCCCTCAGAGGCAGGACTCCATCATTTACAGCACTCATCATTGATTCACTGGGTGAGTCTTGTTTCTCTGGGGTCCAGGACTTAGCACTTCTATGGCCAAGTGGCCAGGCCAGCACAGGTGGGTCAGGCCCTCCCAGCCTGACCTCCCCAAGAAGTCAGGAGGAGCCTGGGCTAAAAGAACAAAGGGGCAAAGCCGGCTGAGCCCCTGCTCTGGGACCAGGCTGCTGGTCCCAGAGCAGGGGGTTGGCGCCAGACAGCCCGGCCAAGATTGGCAAGAATCCACTGAGGGTGGGTCCAGAGACCTGGGGCTGAAACGGTGGGTTCACTAGGCAGGTGTGGGGAGGGGAGGCCTCGCCATCTGATTCTGGGGTCCAGGGAAGAGGGGTGTGACTCACACTCAGGGGAAGGACTCCCCTCAACTCCTGTCTGGATGGTTAATTCTGCCCCCAGGCAAGGAGAGCCAAAGCCTCAGCTCTGAGGCCTTCTGGTCGACAGCAGGGACTGCTGGGGCAGGAAGAGTGTCACATTTCACGGATGGAAAAAGCCAGTGTGTGCATCTATGTGAGATTCTGGATTCTCTACTGGCAAGGGCTCCTGAAGTCAGGTGGCAGGAGGCGGGGCGGGGGGGAAGACTCTGACACAGTAACCTGCCCAAGGCAGCACGATGATGTGGACACAGACATCTGGCTCTAATGGCCCCTCTCTTCACTCTGCACGCCCTGCTCAGGCCTGGATTGTGGTCAGGCATCCGTCTCCATCTAAAGAGATGGTCCAGTCAGGCCCTCCCCACATGCCCCTTCCACCTGCCCAGCCTGTCTCTGCTCAGTTTTCTTCACCAGGGTCTTGCAAGGGGACCTTACAAATCCTATATTCCTTGGGCAACACAGTGTCCACTCTCCTGGCCACAATTGCCCAGTACAGGGGGTCCCAAACCTGCCTATATAGTAGCATCACAAAGGAGGTTGTGAAATCCACATTCCTGGGTCCCAGGACCAGCAATCTGAGATGGAGCCAGGAGGCTGGATTGGATTCTTCCTCCACTTCCCTGGTGATTTCCAATGTCAGCCACGTTTAGAAACCTCTGGTCCCAACCATCCCTTGGTCTTCTGACTCTAGGCTCCAATGTAGGGCCTGGGAGGCTGATGTTGTTCAGTCGCTCAGTCGTGTCCAACTCTCTGTGACCCCACGGACTGCAGCATGCCAGGATTCTCTCTCCCTTACCATTTCCCAGAGTTTGCTTAAACTCTTGTCCATTGAATCAGTGATGCCATCCAACCATCTCATCCTCTGTCGTCCCCTTCTCCTCTTGCCTTCAATCTCTTCCAGCATCAAGGTCTTTTCTAATGAGTTGGCTCTTCACATCAGGTAGCCAAGTATAGGAGTTTTAGCTTCAGCATCAGTCCTTCCAATGAATATTTAGGGTTGATTTCCTTTAGGCTTGATTTCCTTTAGGCTTGACTGGATAGGACCACCCATCCCCTGGTCCTCTGACTCTAGGCTCCCGTGCAGGGGCTTGGGAGGTGGCTCACAGCAAGAGAACTCAACGCAGGCTCCTGCCCTAAGGGACCCTGGCACCAGCTCTCAACATCCCCATGAAACTGCCCTGATGAATCCAACCGGCACCCTATTCTTTTGTCCTGCCTGCAAAACTCGCTCCTTCCCCAGGCCACCTCCAGGAAGCCCGCCTCAGGCTCATCCCCTTATCCATCAGTCCTCAGCTGGAGCAGTCTCAGTGTGCCCAGCAGGTACAGTACCAGTACAAACCTGCTCGACCCCCCTCTTTGTCATGCTGAGCCCAACGTGTCTATTTCCTTGATACCCCACCCACTCCCCTAGGCTGGGACTGAGTGTGACTTGGGCCTGATGTACAGAGTGTGGCCTTCGGAGCCCTGTGGGGAGTGACTAGTAGGCACTAGCACCAGCTGAGCCTCGACTCGATGCCATGCACTGCCTGAGGCGTGTGACACCTGTTATCAAACTTAACCGTCAACATCTTAAGCAGGACTTTTCTGGTGGTCCAGTGGTTAAGAATCCTCCTGCCAATGCTGGGGACACAGGTTTGATCCTGGTCTGGGAAGATCTCACATGCTGCAAGGCAACTAAGCCCGTGCGCGAGAACTACTGAGCCTGCACGCCAGGGCCTGTGCTGCACGACGAGAGAGGCCACCGCAAGGAGAAGCCCACTCGCCGCAACTAGAGAAAAGCTACAGGCAGCCATGAAGACCCAGCACAGCCAATCAAATAATTAAAAAAAAAAAACCATCCTATGTGATAGGTGATATGTCTACTCTCCTTCTACAGGTGAAGAAACTCAGGCACAGAGACGCTTCATAACCTGCCCAAGGTCACAGAACCTTGAAGTATAGGACAGGAATGAGCTGGAATCCCACACGTCCATGCCCTTCACCTCCCTGTCCAAGATCCTGGGATGCTGGGAATCCCAGCTGCCAGCTGAATCCAGCCTTTCCGGCCGCCTCTTCTCAGGCCTCCCCAGCATGGGCACCTGGCTCCAGTCACGCGGTAAGGTCTCTTCCCAACTCACCGCGCAGCCAGAGCTCTGGGCAGCCCACAGGGTAACAACGTAGAGGATTCGCCTTCCATGAACACCAGGGACCCGCCCACCTGCTTGCTGTCTGGTCCAGCCAGCTGCCATGGGCTGAGGCCAAGACCCACGTGAGGCCAGCCATCCAGGGCTCTCGGTCCCCTTGACCTGCTGCTCCAAGTCCAGCAGTGGTTTCCCTGGAGAGATGATGACCCATGATCCAGGGTCAGCAGAGATAAACCAGACAGCAGAGCGGAGTGGCAAACTGTGAAAGACAGATTGCTGGGAGAGTAACTTTTAGCCTCTCTGCGCCTCTGTTTTCCTATCTGCAAAATGGGAGTAGTAACAATAGTATCAGGGAATTCCTTGGCAGTCCAGCAATGGTTAGAACTCTTTGCTTTCACTGCTGAAGGTCCAAGTTCAATCCCTGGTCACAGGGATCTTGCAAGCTGTACAGTGCAAGATCGTGCAAGCTGTACAGTGCAGCCAGAAAAAGAAAAAACACCTTCCTCCAGAGACTCTTGTGAGGATTGAACGAGCTTAGCTGAGGAGTCCCAGGAGTTTTTGTCATAGGGAACCTCCCCTAACAGAGGGAGCTGTGCTGGGGGGACCAGGACAGAGGGGAGCTGCTTTTCTGAGAGCAAGAATGACTGGAAAGACTGAGCCAGGGGCTTGCAGGAGTGCAGACATCTCTTTGGGATCCTAAGAGAAGGCTGAGGATTCAGGTCAGTTCAGCTGTGCTCCGTGGTATGCCAACTCCTCGCCCCAAGCAATGCCAGCCCAGGCAAGGGGGCAGAAAGTCTGTGTGTCTTGGATTTCAAGGCGTGGTCAGGACACGCCCGGTCTGCTCCCTAGGGAGGTGGAAATAAATGAAAACTCCTCCCCCATCCCCAACGCCCACCTGAGGCTGGAACGGAAGCAGAGCCCGGAGATGGGGATTCCCAGGGCCAGAGCCAATCCTGCCTCTCCCCAGGGGTCTGGCCTCCCACTCACACCCTCAGGTCTCCTCAGACTCCCCCCTCCCAACACACACACACACCAACCAGCTGGGTCTGCCTCCTTCTCCACTTCCCACTGTTCCACAGCAGGGCTTGAAGCTCCCACCCAAGCCTAGCTGGTAATTCTGGAGCCTCAGATCTCAGTGACTTCGGGGTCGGGCTGGTCCTCCCTTCTTGGTGGCCAGATGAAGGCCTGCAGGGAAAGGCAGGAGCCTGGGAAGAAGGGAGAGGGAAAAAAGGCAGAAAGGACAGGGCTGCCTTTGGGGACTCTCCCGGTCCCTCAGCTCTGTGCAAATTTGCTTGTTTGGATCCTGCTCTACTGGAGGCCTTTTTTGGTCCCCCCATCAGTCTGGGGGCTCCCCCTGGAGGGGCCAATTTCTCTTCCCTCAGGTGCAGAAGGGTGCAGCGGGCTCTGTCTCCCCCACCAGATTGGGTGTCCACTGTGGTGAGGAGCTCTGTGTCTTACCCCTCAGACTGGGAGCACCTTGAAAGTGAGAACCATCCATCTTTCCCTCCCTGTGTTGAATCCTTGGGTGTTCCAAGGGTGGACAAGCTCTTGAGAGAATCTCCACCCTACCACCCAAGCCCGAAACGGCAAGTTCCTGGCCCCACTTCAGGCCTCGCTGGACCCCCGAGGGACATCTGGCCCAGTGCCTGCGCCTGCTCCGTGGAACTTTCCTCTGCAGCTGCACCATCCTGGCCACCTGGTGCTGGGCTGGGTGTCCCCGCCCAGCCAGGGGAAGGAAGGAGCTGGCCTCAACGGGAGGCCAGTAGGCAGCTTGAGCAAGGCCTAGAGAAAAAACTTCCATCCTCCGCTGTCTTCTTAGCCAGCAGACTGAGGGGTCTCAACCAGCTGGGTCTGGGAGAGCTGGAGAGACTCTTCAAAGCAGCATATCCCGACAAGGACACCCCTCTAGCCAAAGGCAGAGGTCAGCAGGAACGAGCAGAAGGTCTGAGTTGCAGTCAGTGACGCCACCTCCAACCAGCTGTGGCAACCTGAGACCAGGGGTCTAACCTTTTAGGGAACTCAGTCTTCCCAACTGCAAAATGGGCCCAATGATTATTTACGCTATCAAAAAGGTCTGAATGGAGCAAGGGAAGCACAGGGCAGCCACTTGAGAGCGGCCTGATATTAGCCACATGTCTGGGGACCTGCTTATCTACCAGGTGCTTTACCTGGATTATCTCAGCAACACCTAGAATCCTGCACACTCTGTGGAGGCTGCCTTGCACCTACTCTTCCCCCTCTCATTTCCTCCTGGGGATCAGGGGCCCCTGCAGCCTTGTCCTCAATTTGGTCTCTCCAACTCACCCCCCTGGGCTTCATCATAGGTGGCTGGGGTTTCTCTCCTGGGATGGTCTGAAGTAGAGGGAGCCTACATCAGTAGAAGCAGAAGGAAGAGAGACTCAGGGGGAAAAAAAGGCCAGCAACTAGACCCCGGCCACAGGCCCTTTGCACATATCACCAGCCCAGCCCTGTGCTTAGCACCACCCTCACCGGATTTTTTGACAGGTCTTCCTGTCCTGCTGGGTACTCCAGAAAGTAGCACTGGGCCCAAGAAAGAAATTGCCTTGATGGCCTGGGCATTGAGCTGAACTCTCACCAACAGGGCTCAACCCATGGAATCCCTGTTCGAGCTCTGGGACTGAGGTATGTTCACTCCTGTTTTGCAGGCTAGAACACCAAGCTTCATGGAGATGAAGCAACACTGCTTTACCATGGGAGACATGCGGCCTTGGGTAGAACCTGATACAAAGCAAGTATTCAAGACACGGTGGTTCCCACCCCTTCTCCTGGCCCATCTGCTAAACTACCGTCCTGTGTTCGCAGGTTCTCTAGGAGGGTGGACCAAGGCGAACAGGGATGATGGAGGCTGTGGCCAGCCTGGCTCTGCTTCGCTGGGCTTGCCTCCACAGCCTTCAGTGTCCTTCTGGGGGCTCTCAGATGCTCACTGGGCAGGTGGCGCAGGTAGAGCTGAGGAGGAGCCTAGCACCCACTTGGGATGGTGGGACACCTTGAAATCCAATCTGCCTTGGGGATGCAGAAGGAGCACTAGACCCGGAATCCAGCAGATCTGAGACCTGCCACGCCAAGGCTGGACCTCCCTGGGCAGTCACTGCACCTGTCTGGGCCCCAGTCTCCTCATGTGCAACCCAGAGAGAGTTAAGACCCACCTGGCAGGGGCAGACCAGGCCACAGAAGACAGAGGCAAGTACCAACCGTTCTGACATTTGAGCCACCCCTTCCACCCACCCCCGACCCTGCCCAGGGGCCGCTCACTCCACGGTTGTGAGTCCTAGGTGTGAATCCAGGTTCCAAAGTCCACAAGCAGAATGACCTCGGGCAAGTGAGTCAACTCTAGAGCCTCAGTTTGCCCAGCTGGAAAATGGGAATACTAGAAGGATGGGCTTCAGCTTGTCATCGGCTTAATTGATGTCTGAACCGTGGCCAGTGCTCCATACGTGGTAGCTACTGTTCTTATTATTATGAGTGCTATTATTATTTGACCCTCGGGTACTGAACGGGACTTCGGCCATTCTTCCCCTCCAGCGGCATGAAAGTAGGAACCGCAACCCTAAGAGGAGAAGTGACTTGTCCAAGTCACCAGCGAGTCAGGGGACCAGCAGCCTGAAACCAGAAACCCTCGTAAGCCCACGACTTCCCTACAGACCGCTTCTAACGGAGGCAGCCCCTAGACCAGCCCTCCTGCCCCCATCCTCCCGCTCCAGTCCCTAATGCCTCCCTCCCGCAACGCCCCTCCCCTGCCCGGAGCCCTCACCCTCCGGCTTGGCGTCGCCCTTCGTTTCGGCTAGGAGCAGCCAGCCCAGCGGGGCCAGGAGCAGCAGGAGCCGCATGGTTGGGGTCTGGGAACGTCCGGCCGGTCCAGCGGCGCTCGCAGGCTGGAAACTTCGCGATGGGGTAGGCAATCCCGCTGCCACGCACTGGGCCCGCCCCGGGGGCGGTGTCGCGCCGCGAGGCCTGGGGGCAGGGTTTCCTGCAGACTAACACTTACCCGCTGCTTCTCCGAGTCCGGGCAGCTCCCTGCGGCCTGTTCTCGCGGCTCCCAGGTCCTTCCGCCGCCGCCCTGCTCCCTCTCTTCTCCCGGGGCTTCATTCCGACCGGGAAGAGGAGGCGAGACGGGGCGAGGCAACAATTTCTATACCCAGGACACTGCGCCAAGCCTTGATGGTAACGATCAATGGAAGCCTCGGTTTCCACGTTCGAAAAGTGGGGTTTACGGTGGCCGCTGTGCATTGGATCTTGCACGGATTAGTGACATTGTTATCAGCGGGGCACTTAGAGCAGCCCCGTGATAAGCTCTCAGTACATCTCAGCCCTTCAGATTTCATTAGTCCTTGTTCAAAGCGAAAGTGGTCGTGAGGGTCTGAGCCTGGAGTAGGCGAAACTGGCAGGGATGTGTTCCGAGGCACCCACACCCTTGTGAACCCTCCTGGCTGCTGGACAGACATGTAAAAGCGAATCACCGACCCACAATAAGGGCTCACTTACTCTGCCTGTTTGTCTCTGGGAGGTAAAGGGAACCTCTGAGCCTAGGAAGGTCTTGTCCCTGAGGTCATTGTTGAATGTATGAATGAATGAAATTGTTTAGGGTCTTTCACAGAAGTGAGTGCTTCAAGCATGTGGGACTGCTTCAGCATGAGGAATACACCACTGATAGAATGTCATGAGGAGAAAGCAGTATATACACTATGACCCCACTCAGCAAAAATATATCCTTACAGATATGGTGCTAAAAGAAAATGGCAGCCAAACGTTTACTGCCGTAATTTCCAGCTTTAAGAAATGTGTATGTTAGCAGCAGGAACATGTGTATGTTATTCCCAGGTAGTTTTCGTTTTCTTTTATATTTTTCATTGTTTTTAGAATCATTTTACAACGAATATATACTATTTGTACAATCCAAACAAAGTCAACACATTATTTATTTATGTATGTATGTATTTGATCATGACAGGTCTTAGCTGCAGCACATGGGATCTTCAACGATCATCCTTGAAGCAGGCACTTTAGTTTCAGAACGTGCACTCTATCTGTGGCCTGTGGGATCTAGTTCCCCAACCAGAAATCGAACCTGGGCGCCTTCATTGGGAGCTCTGTCTTAGCGACTGGACTACCAGGGAATCCCACATGTTCTTTTAGAAAGTAGGTACAGTCCCTGGAAAACTGGGAGATCATCTCATTGTACAGAGATTCACTCGTGGTAAAGATGATAAAAATGAGGGCCAGGAGCCCTGGCAGCAAGCGCAAGAACAAAAGGCAAGTGAAGGGAGGCATGCGTGCCAACCAGGTCCTCTGCCAGCCAAATAGGACCTGGGACCCATGGCAGGGAGTTTCTGCAGCTGGGGACAGGACTTGGTGCCAGGATCCACCGGATGTTTTTTGAATTCAGCCGGATGCAGGCTGAAATTCCAGCTCCTTCGAGGAGGAAATGGAAGGATAAGCAGAGGGGAAGAGAAGGAGCATGTGTTGACTGGCTCAGTTTTCAAAGCTCTGGCTCGTGCCCCGTTCCCCAGAGCCCTGCCACTTGGGCAGTATTGCCCCTGCTTGTGAAATGAGGAAATCAGAGCTCAGAGAAGTGGAGCAACTTGCTCAAAGTCACACAGCTGACGTGGGATCACAGAAAGGGAGGCAACTTTTCTCTAACTTCCCTTTTGCTTGGGCCCAAGAAGAATCTCGATGACGGTGATGTACTCTGGACAGAAAAAAATCCTAGGGCAGTGGGGTTCCCAGAGTCATCGCAAATCAGTAGGGGAAATCAATCTTGGAGGCTAGTGGCCTCCCTTGGAGAAAGGATCACCCTGGTGAAGGCTGCCCCACCTCCCCAATTTCGACATCCATTCTTCTCTCCCCTCAACCCCCTTCACTAAATTGCTGAGCTTCATCGGAAAGGGAGGCCTGTCTCTTTAAGCAGCCAGCGGCGGCAGCCACCCAGATGTTACTCCCAGTACGTGCTGCACGTGTTGTGCACATTTAAAGGAACAGGACTCTGCTTTCTGGGAAGGTACAGAAAGGATACCTGGGCTAGAGGGCGGTGGTCTGGTGCCACAAGAGGTTTTTCTCTCTTTCATTCTCTGCTTTTATACATTTTTATCATTTCTTTTGTTGACCGGAGGAGGTGTGATAGTCTCAGTGAACAGCTACATTCTCTGTGTTACCAGCCGATTCTCAGCCTCCGGCCCCTTTACAGCCATCAGCTGGTCCCACTGGTACCTACTCCTTGTAATAATAATGATAGTAAATAGTAATAGAATTTCCAAGCTGTTTCTTTAAATGAAAAAAGTAACATGCAAGTAATATGCTAAGTCCCACTGGCTTCCACTCCCTTTAATAATAGTAATAGAATTTCCAAGCTGTTCTCTTAAATGAAAAAAGTAATATGCAAGTGTATATTATATGCTATAATTTCTCTGAAGGAAAAAATATAGATCTCTGTCTATATTAGTGAGTAGAGTTTCTGGAAAAGTATCCAAGGAACAAGAAGCAGTGGTTCCACCTAGGAAGAGGAACTAACTAGCTGGAGCTCCCGGAAAGAGGAAGACTTAATGTCCACGCGTCACCCTTTTGTGTATTTTGAATTTTGTATCATGTACGTGTTTTTTGTTTCCTAGCCAAAAAAAAAAAAATAATGAGTGTTATTTTTTGAGCCAGTGAGTGTGTGTGTGTGTTAGTCAATCAGTTGTGTCTGACTCTTTTCGACCCCATGAACTGTAGCCCTTCCAGCCTCCTCTGTCCATGGGATTCTCCAGGCAAGAATATTGGAGTGAGTTGCCATGCCACTCTCAGGGGATATTCCCTGATCCAGGGATCATACCCTCCTGCATCACAGGCAGATTCTTTACTGCTGAGCCACTGGGGAACATATTTTAAGCCAGGCAATATGCTAAATGTTTAACTTATTTGTCCAGCTTAAGTCTCAGACCAATCCAGCGTTGTCTTATGATTCCGATTTTATGGATGGAGAAACCGAGGCCCAAGGAAGTTAGTTGACTTGCTAGCAAGGGGCAAGGCCAAGATTCAAAACCCAGGTAGCCTCATGCCAGGGTCCTCACTCTTTTTTTTTTTTTAATTTACTTTTGACTGCGCTGGGTCTTTGTTGCTGCACGCTGGCTTTCTCTAGTTGAGGCAAGAGGGGGCTACTCTTTGTTGTGATCCACGGGCTTCTCATTGCAATGACTTCTTTTGTTGTGGAGCATGGGCCCCAGAGCCTCGGACTTCAGTAGCTGTGACTCATTGGCTTCATTGCTCCGAAGTATGTAGGATCTTCTGGACCAGGGATTGAACCCATGTTTCCTGCACTGGCCAGCAGATTCTTAACCACTGGACCATCAGGGAAGTCCGAGGTCCTTTCTCTTGACCTTCTTTGTTGTGGCTATATTGCTGATCCTGTGATTCCTTCCCCTGAGGTGTTTGAGAGTGATAAGAAGAGAGAGAGGGGGCTTCCTTGGTTGCTCAGTGGTAAAGAATTCACCTGCCAATGCAAGAGATGGGGATTCCATTCCTGAGTGGGGAAGATTCCCTAGAGGAAATGGCAACCCACTCCAGTATTCTTGCCTGGGAAACCACATGGATAGAGGAGCCTGGTGGGCTACAGTCCATGGGGTCGCAAAGAGTTGAGTTGGATATGACTTAGCGACTAAACACAATAATGACAAGGGAGTTAAGAACACCAACAATGACCCTTCTCTTTAACGTAGAAATCTACTTCCAAAAATTGCTCCCCCAGAAACAATCTCAAAAGTAGACCAAGCTATATGTCTATCATACAGATATTTGTAATAGCAAAAACAATTACATGGGTTTACATGTACTGTGTACTTGCACCTTGCTTGGTTTGCTTGTATTAACTTATTTATTCCTCAGAAATCTGAGAGGCAGTTTCTCTGGTCATCCCCATTTTACAGGTGGGATCAAGCCTGGTTTAGTCCTTTGCTCTCATTTCACTGTCCCTCCCAAGTATTTCTGCCTTGCTGAGTTGGTTGGATGGATTCTATCTCTCAAACTGTAGGTTCCAGATTCCTGCACATTCATGAAACTGTCCTGTGGGGCTTGTGAAATCCTTATGGGAGTTAAGAATTCTGTGTGTATGTTTTAATAATGATCTTTAAAAAAATAAAAAATGAGCATACTGAAGGATCACCTAGAGAGTCGCCTTCTCTTAGGGTGCTGGCCCTAGAACACAGCAAACACATCTGTGTCTGCACACAGCTCACAAGAAGCCACCTCAAATAACCATATAATTTTCAACAACTGGAAAGCACACTGTCTGACTTTGGAATGTCCTGAAACTAAAACGGAAACAATCGTCCCATTGTCTGCTCCTGTGCTCAGATTGAAATTTTTCCCCCAGAAACAAAATTTCTCTTCTGCATTGATAATTCACAATTGAAAAGTATTTTCAAAGCATGCAGCTTTAGTGTTTTATGTTATTTAATAAGTTAAAACTCACAGCTGACATCAAGAAGATGACTTAAGGGACTTCCTTGGTGGTCCAGTGATTAATTCCCTGGCGGCTCAGTAATGCAGTGCAGGAGACCAGGGTTCCATCCTTGGATCCAGAAGATCCCCTGGAGAAGAGAATGGCAACCCACTCCAGTATTCTTGCCTGAAGAATTCCACGGACAGAGGGGCCTGATGGGCTACAGTTCATGGACTCACAAAGAATCATACAGGACTGAGCCACTATCACTTTCATTTTCTTTTCCAATGCAGGGGACGTGGGTTCGATCCCTGGTCTGGGAAAATTCCACATGCCTTGAGCAGTTAAGCCCTCTAGAGAGGCCGCATGCTGACACGTGTCAAATAAATAAATAATTTAAAGTTACTTAACTAAAAGAAAAAGAAGATGACTTGGTATGGTAGAGAAATGGAGTGTCCTGGAACTGGTTTGTGTCCCATATACTGTACATGCAGTCAGACTGGACTGGAAAAGTGTCAACAAAATATATCCTAAGAAATCTGATTGACGGTGGTTACTTTCTTTTCTTTTTCTTTCTTTTTTTTTGGGGGGGGGTACTATTCTGCAGTGTTGTTAAGTATTGTTGTTAAGTATTTTGGATCATTTTTACAAAAAGTTTTAAAATTATTAAAAAAAAATCTTAGGGCTGTTGAATCCATCAGTAGCAGATGGGGCCCAACACGTGTTAGGTTTGGCTAGCGCGGTGGTTTTTTTCTTTTTTCCCATGAGCTGGAAGCTTCCAGTCTTCCACAGACCCCTATCGGATTCTTTCTGGACTCATTCTCGGACTTGGCAGAACTGAAGAACCCGTGGCCCATCCCCCGGCGGCGCCCGCCCCGTCCTCGCTGTGGCCCCGCCTCCCGTAGGGCCCGCTCTCTCCCCTTCCTCCCCCCGCCTGTTTTCCATTTGTCGCAAAAGATTCGGCGGCGCTTGACGGCCGGTGTTGTTTGACGGCCGGAGGGAACCGAGGAGGAGGAAGCCGCTGTGGTGGCTGCCGCGGCGCCTGCGACTGGAGCCGGGGTGGGCGCTGCGGTCCGGGCCCTGGAGTGAGGCGCGGGCGGCCGGGCCGGTGGGCTGGGCGGCGGGCCCGGCGGCCGCCCCCGCGCCGCGCCCGCGCCTGGCGGCCCGATGTGGCTGCAGCAGCGGCTTAAGGGGCTGCCGGGACTGCTGTCGAGCAGCTGGGCCCGCCGCCTACTCTGCCTGCTCGGCCTCCTGGTGCTGCTTCTCTGGTTCGCGGGCTCTGGGGCGCGGCGGGCGGCGGGCGGCCTACAGCTGCTGCCCTGGCCCCACGGCGAGCCGGGCGCTGCCGAGCCCTCTGCCTGTCTGGAGGCGGCCACCCACGCCTGGCGCAGCCTGCGGGAGCGGGGCGAGGCTGTGCCCCTGGGCCCTGGAGTGCCATCTCTGGTGGCCAACGGCTTTCTGGCTTTGGACGTGGTCGCCAACCGGCTGTGGGTGACCCTTGGGGAGCGGGAGCCCGCCGTGGCGCCGGACTTCGTGCCCTTCGTGCAGCTGCGGCCGCTGAGCGCGCTCCCTGAAGCTGGGGAGTCAGTGTTGCTTCTGCGGGAAGGGCTGCTGCGGCGAGTACGTTGCTTGCAGCTGGGGACCTCGGGTCCCGGCCCTGCGGCCGCCGGCCCGGGCCCCGCCTCGGCCTCCGGCCTGCTTACGGGATCCGGCCGAGACTGCGTGCTGCTGCAGGAGGACTTTCTCGCTCACCGTGGCCGACCCCACGTCTATCTGCAACGCATCCAGCTCAACAACCCCACGGAACGCGTGGCCGCGCTGCAGACTGTGGGGCCCACTGCCGGCCCGGCCCCCCGGGCCTTCACCAGCACCCTGGAGAAGGTCGGAGACCATCAGTTCCTCCTGTACTCTGGCCGGTCCCCGCCTGTTCCCACGGGGCTGGTGCACCTGGTGGTGGTGGCCGCCAAGAAGTTAGTGGACCGTCTCCAGGTGGCTCCCAGGACGCAGCTGGACGAGACTGTGCTGTGGGTGGTGCACGTTTCCGGCCCTCTTAACCCCCAGGTGCTCAAAAGCAAAGCAGCCAAGGAGCTCAAGGTGCTCCAGGACTTGGCCCGGAAGGAAATGCTGGAGCTCTTGGAGATGCCAGCAGCTGAGCTGCTCCAGGATCACCAGCGCCTCTGGGCTCAGCTCTTCAGTCCAGGTGAGGTCCGGCTTTGTCCACCCTCCACACCTTGCAGCAGGATGAGCACAACCCACCCTGGGGATGCCCCTGCAAAGTCAGCAGAGCTGACATTGAAGGAGGGTCCTGGGGTGGCTCATACTTGGGCTTGGCATTGGGTCTGGGGCTGACTCTTTTGCTCCACCACTTACTATCTGCGTGACCTTGAGCCAGTCGCTGACTCTCTCTTGGCCTGTATTCAAAAATAATAGTAACGCCTACCTCAGGAGACATTTAGCAGAGTCATATGAGAGAAGTGCGTAAATGGCAGGTGTTATTGTTATTTGTACTTGTAGATGAAGCCTGGTTTGAGCAGAGTGGTTTGGAGGGTAGGAGGAGGATCAGTTGGTAAAGGATAAACGAAGAGCCTGGCCTGTCCACGGATTCTTTCCTCAGTTCCCCACAGTTTCAGCTGGTGACAGGCTTGGGCTTCTTTTTTTTTTTTTTTTTTAATTATTTTTTTGGCTGAGCCGGGTCCTTGTTGCAGCATGCAGTTTTCTCTAGTTGTGGCTTGTGGGCTCCAGAGCCCATGGGCTTAGTTGCTACATGGCATGTGGAATCTTAGTTCCCCAACCAAGGATCAGACTCTGGTACCCTGCATTGGCACGTGGACTCTTAACTGCTGGACCACCAGGGAAGTCCCTGGTGCACATCTTTAAGGGTCCCACTGGCTGCTGTCTCAGGGTATAGACAGCCAGCGGGGGCGGGGGGGGAGGCAGTAGAGTGTGGAGACCAGGTATGAGGTTTTGGCAGGAGCCCAGGTGAGAGGAGGGTGGCTGGAACCAGAGCTGTGACTGTGGAGGCCGAGGTGGATGACTCTGATACTTTCGGAGCTGGAGCCACTGGGGCTTTCAGTGGACTGGCAGTGGAGAGTGAGAACGTGAGGGTGACTCCAGAGTTTGTGGGGAGGGTTCCAGCAGGTGTCTGGAGATGATTTAAGGAAGGATTAGTCGGGGACTGAATTCAAACCTTGTCAGGTTCAAAATGCCTGTCAGACATCCAGGTAGAGACACCACATGTGCAGTTAGCTGTCTGAGGCTAGTGTTCATACAAATCTGGGAGCTCTTCTGACAAGATGTTGTTTGAGGCTATGAGCCCAGAAGAGAGAAGCAGCCCACAACCGGCCAGGGCATAGGTGACTGTTCTGGAGACAGGGGACTGGCCTTTTGACTTGACGTCATAGACTTGGCTAAGTCGGTGTTCTGGGCTCTGGCAGGAGCCCCACTGGCAGGTTTCACGTGGGGGCTCCTGCCAGTCGGGGGAGCTCCTGACCTTGGGGCTCCACGTGGTCATGTGAGGAAGCCAGGCAGGATAATGTTCCTCCGAGCCTAGGGAGACTGGAACTGCTGTTTTTATCCCTAAAGACAAACACTTCATGTCTCTGCTGCTCTTTTTGTTGTTGTTGCTGTTAATATTTATTTGGCTACACCAGGTCTTAGTTGCTGTACTTAGAATCTTTGATCTTTGTTGTAGCATGCGGGTTCTTTATTTGCAGCACACACTGAGTGGCAGCATATGGGAACTAGTTCCCCACCCAGGGATCAGACCCTTGTTCCCTGCATTGGGAGCATGGAATCTTAGCCACTGGACCACCAGGGGAGTCTCCGACTCTGCTGCTCTTGATCTTTATTTCATAACCTCAGCCTCCCAGCTGTGTTGGTCCTCCTTAACATGCAACCTCTATGGCATGACAGGTGTGGAAATGAAGAAGATCACTGATGCCCACACTCCGTCTGGGCTGACCGTGAATCTGACGCTGTACTACATGCTGTCCTGCTCCCCAGCCCCGCTGCTCAGCCCCGACCTGAGCCATAGGGAGCGGGACCAGATGGAGTCGACGCTCAACTATGAAGATCACTGCTTCAGTGGCCACGCCACCATGCATGCTGAGAACCTCTGGCCAGGCCGCCTGTCCTCCGTCCAGCAGATCTTGCAGCTCTGGGACCTGTGGAGGCTGACCTTGCAGAAGCGCGGCTGCAAGGGGCTGGTGCGGGCGGGCGCCCCCGGCATCCTTCAGGGCATGGTGCTCAGCTTCGGCGGCCTGCAGTTCACCGAGAACCACCTCCAGTTCCAAGCCGACCCTGATGTGCTGCACAACAGCTACGCCCTCCACGGCATCCGCTACAAGAACGACCACATCAACCTGGCCGTGCTCGCAGACGCTGAGGGCAAGCCGTACCTGCACGTGTCTGTCGAGTCCCGAGGCCAGCTCGTCAAGATCTACGCCTGCGAAGCAGGCTGCCTGGACGAGCCTGTGGAGCTGACCTCGGCGCCCCAGGGCCACACCTTCTCGGTCATGGTGACGCAGCCCATCACGCCGCTGCTCTACATCTCCACCGACCTCACGCACCTGCAAGACCTGCGGCACACACTGCACCTCAAGGCCATCCTGGCCCACGACGAGCACATGGCCCAGCAGGACCCGGGGCTGCCCTTCCTCTTCTGGTTCAGCGTGGCCTCCCTCATCACCCTCTTCCACCTTTTCCTCTTCAAGCTCATCTACAATGAGTACTGTGGGCCTGGTGCCAAGCCCTTCTTCAGGAATAAGGTAGAAAGCCCCTGTGTCTCCAGCACCCAGGGCCCCAGCCCTGTATTCTGTCCCAAGTCTAGGACAGGGTGAGGCTGGGGGAGTGGTGGGGTATCCTTTTTTTTTAAAATTTATTTCTAATTGGAGGGTAATTGCTTTACAACGTTGGGTTGGTTTCTGCCATACAGCAACATAAATCAGCCATAGGTATACATATGTCCCCTCCCTCTTGAACCTCCCTCCCATGAAGTGTCTTTTTAAGCTAGTGTCCTCTGTCCTCATCACAGAGGGGAGCAGGTATGCTTGGAGAGGACATTTAAAAGTACCTTCTTAGAGGAGCCTATTGGAAGGGCAGCTGTGGAATCCAGGCATGCGTAGATTAGTCTGCTGACCTCCCGGGGATGTGGGCAGTCCTGTCACCACATCCTAAATCTCAACAGTTAAAAACACCTGCCACAAACCCCTAGATGGACTTGAAGCCTCTACCTAAACCACTGATGAGACCCTCACCCCCACCCCTGAGAGCCTGTTTACAGAGTTCAGAGGTCATTCCCTTGCGGTGAGCCAGCCTCAGGCAGTCATCTCATCAGCCAGGACAAGATCATTTCCCTCCTGTTTCCTGAAACATCATCGCTCCCAGGAAGCCATGGTTTGGGCCATGGTGGCTGTCGGACTCTCATCGAAGCATATCTTGGAGTTCAGGATGGGTGTCCCGGGGGGAGGCCGCCTGCCATTCCTCTCATTAGATTGTAGTGGGGTGGAGGGTAGGTGGAGGGTACATTTAACCCCAGGTCTGTGCTCCCAGTGGCTTCTGGTTCAGAGAAGGAAGTAGCACTTGACCTAAAGGGGTGGGAGAAGGGTCAGAGGCAGGTCTGAACTTGTCAAGCGTGAGGAACATAGAAGTCAGATCAAAGACAAATGTGCATATGGCCTTCCCGGGTGTCTGTCACGGGCTGCACTGCATTGCGTGGGTCTGGCAGCCTCAGTGAAGCAGGTGGGCGGGCTGCTTCTCCCTGCTGGGTGGTAGACTTCTCTGCTGTTAATCTGGCCTAGCCCCATCCACCCATGGTTCCCACCTGATCAGGGGGACAGGCCAGGCAGTCTTCTTAGATCTTGCCCAGTGACTTCCCACCCCTGAACCCAGGCCTGGCCAAAGCAGAGCCTGTGAACTCGCTGCACCCACCTAAGGAGATGCCCAGGCCCCGAGTCCAGGATGGCTGTAGCCTGTCTCTGGGCTGGGCGCCATCATCCCAGCCGGCTGTGAGCCAGGGTGGGATGCCAGCAGGGTGTTCCCATCACCTGTTTCCCTCGAGATTGCTGTAGCTGTCCCCTGGGGTTGGCATGCGCAGTAACGTCCTGTCTTGTTGGTTGAACAGGAAGATCCCAGTGTCTGAATGACGTCAGTCCTGCTTTCAGTCGCCACTTGCACAAGATGCCCAGCACTGAAAGTCGTGCTGCTGCGAACAAGGGATCCTGTGAAAGCACCAGCCTTTTGTGCCTTGTTGGGGGACCCCAGTGACTCAGAAGTGCGTGTGGATGTTCAGGAGTTTGCATCGGGGAGGGGAGGGGAGGGGCCGATGGCCTTTTTGTAAGCTTTTGATTCAATAAAATGAACCTGTACGGAAAATACTTGAAATTGAACTCACTCCTTCCACTTTCCCCCTTTCTTCTATCCCAGGAAATAGACCCTCTTTTGAAAAGACTTGTCTAGGAAAAAATGTGTTCTTTTCCTAATTTAATGTGCTCTTTTCTTGAATGAATTTTTGTTAATAATTTATTGTTGAGATTTGCCGGATGGCTTTTGCATCCACTTGGGTAGTGAGTCCTGGTGGTGATTTCCGGGAGGTCTGGAGCCCCGTAGGCTGCCTGCGTGGAGGGGGTGGGCCTCCGTCACCCTCGGATTTGCACATCGTGTCCTTACCATGAGCCTGTGGGGACCGTGGTTTTGTACCTCTGGGCCTTAGGGGAGGTGTTTAACTTTCCAGTGACTGTTGATTGTTGGGTTTTGGAATACCAAAGCTTTTTTTTTTGTCGTTCTGTTTTTAAATAAATCTCTTTCAAACTTCCATGAGCGGTTTGTGTGTGGTTAAAACCTCTGGAGACTTCAGACCTTCCTCAGTCACCAGACTTGGGGAGACTGTGAAGCACAAGGCCCGTGGTGACAGTGTTCTTTTCCCACGTCCTCTCCCCTTCAGAAGAGCCCCTCAGAGCAGGTGGATGTGGCCTCTGCCACCCTCCTCAGGGTTGGCTGCGTGTCCTGGCAGAGGGGACTGCTCGAGGAGCGTCCCCGAGGTCCCTTCCTGCTGTGGTGCCTCACCCCCAGCCTGCCCTGGTCTTGCTGCCCATAGGACTGCTGCTGCCATTCACTCAGTTGAGTCCTACTGCAGCTCCATGGACTGTAGCCTACCAGGCTCCTCTGTGGGATTTCCCAGGCAAGAATACTGGAGCAGGTTACCATTTTCTACTCCAGAGGATCTTTCCAACCCAGGGATCAAACCCAAGTCTCCTGCATTGGCAGGTGGGTTCTTGCCCGCTGAGCCACCTGGGACTCAGGCCTCCTGCCAGTTCCGGAAGCTAAGGTCTGAATCCTTTGTGGGGAGAATGGAGCAAAGGGGCCATGCTGAGCATGGCAGTCCACCTTGGGGACCATCACCCTGTTTCCTAGGTGTGTGTTTTGAGCAGCTTGACTCAGCTGGTTGGTTTCGGTGCCAAGGTCCCAAGGGTCTGGCCCCCAGCAGGCAGCTGGGAGAGAAAAAACAAGTGCCTCAGGTTCTTCTACAAGTAGCCCCAATTTACCAGGTGCTTCAGTCCTGAGTACCATCCTTTCCTGCTCTCAGGGTGCAGAGCATTGAATGCCTCCCGACTCCATCCAGGGGACCCTTGGCTGGCGGGGGGTGAGGTAGACTGCAGTTCACAGAGTGACGTGGCCTCTACTCACAGCATTCAACTGGAAGCGACTTGGCCACGGAAGCAGTGCTTCATGGCGCCCATTCCTCCTGTTTAACTTGCAGCAAGGCACGGTGTGGGTTCCCGTACATGTCAAAACGAGCCTGCGTACCTGTGCCTGGAAAATACTGACCTAGCAAGTTTAATTTCAGTAGACGAGTATCTGTGATTTATAGGTCTCATTGAAGTGAGCACGTGTGTTAGGTTTTTACATCAACACAGCCTCATGTGGGGAGGAGGGGGAGGAGGGTGCTGAGGGTTAAGGTGCCGATTTAAGAGATAAGGAAATGACCTCTGAATAGTTTGCTCAGGACTTCCCTGGGGGTCCAGTGGTTAAGAATCCACCTGCTAGGGCCTTTCTGGTGGCTCAGTGGGAAAGAATGTGCTGGCCAATGCAGGAGCCAGGGGTTTGATTCCTGGTCCAGGAAGGTCTCACATGCTGTGGAGCAGCTAAGCCTGTGCTCCACAACTACCGAAGCCTGTGTGCCCTAGAGCCCGTGTTCTGCAACAAGAGAAGCCACCGTGATGAGACGCCCCCACTCGCTGCAACCGGAGAAAAGCCCACGCAGCATCAAAGACCCAGAGCAGCCAAACAGTACAATTTTAAAAGGACCTGCCGACGTAGGGGACATGGGTTCGAGCCCTGGTCTGGGAAGTTTCCACATGCCACAGGGCACATAAGCCCCTGTGCCACAACTACTGGGTCTGTGCTCCAGAGCCCAAGCGCCACAACAAAAGACCACGATGAGAAGTCCGAATACCACAGCTAGAGAGTAGGCCCTATCACCGCAACTAGAGAAAGACCCAGTACAGCAATGAAGACCTAGCCCAGCACAACCAAAAGTAAATAAAATTAAAAAAAATAATTTGCTCAAGGCCACACAGCTCAAGCAGGGATGTAAGCTGGGGCTTGCTGTTGGCCCAGCCTGTCTCAGCCCCTACACTCCATCTCTCCCTTCGAATTCCTCTGATGGCTCCTGTGGGATGGGGTGGGGAAATGCATTTTTTGCCATGAGCCTCTGCAGTGCCTCCAGTTTGGCCTCAGTTGGGAGCAGGCCATATATAACCCTAGTGGGTCTGCCTCCCATGGTCCAGTAATGCACCAGAGCTTTCTTCTTGGGCTGGACACGCAAAGTTCAGTTCAGTCGCTCAGTCGTGTCTGACTCTTTGCGACTCCATGGACTGCAGCATGCCAGGTTTCCCTGTCCATTACCAACTCAAACTCACGTCCATCGAATCAGTGATGCCATCCAAAGAGGCCAGGCTAAGTTGCTTTTCAGGGGCAGACACTTGGTATGGAAAATGTAATCGCATACTATTCAGCACTTCCCAGCAGCTAAAAGTTTGGCTTGGAAATGTGTTAACTCCCTGAAGACCGACAGGCTCCTCAGCATCTCATGCCCCAGCTCGCGTCCTCATAGGCTACTTTTCACTCCTGCCATGGTTGCAGCCACCAGCTCTTTCCCGGGGTGGGTTCCTGGCAGCAGCTGGCCTCGGCTTCTCTCTGACCTCAGGAAGCTGTTGTGCACTCAGCCTGTGTGTAGCCTCGAAGCAGGCCAAGGATAGCACTGCTCAGGGCAGCCCTTCTCCCATGGGAGTTGGAGCCAGTGCTCCCTCCACCATCCCCTGGGTGGACAATTCTGAGACACTTCCTAAACTGCTTCTCAGATGGGATCAGGCCCCTGCTGCCCACAGTAGTGGGGAATTCAGGAAGACTCCCTTGATTTGCTTTTGCTCCCCCGTTTTACCCCCTCCCAGTCTCCCTCTGCTGTCCCCTGGGAGCTCTTACTAAATCAGCTGCCTTCACACGAGCTTTTGCTTCAATAAGACACTGATCATGAGGTCCATGATTAGCTCTGGCAATTTTTCCAAAAGGAAGTTGAATTCTCCTGTGAGTGCTGTTATGGACTGAGTGTTGGGGATCCCCAAATTCATATGTTGAAACTTAAACCCCCATGTGATGAAGTTTGGAGGAGGGGCCTTTGGGAGGTGAGTAGGTCATGAGGGTGGAGCCCTCATGAACAGGATTAGTGCCCTTATAACAGAGACCCAGAGAGCTCTCCAGTCCTCTTCCTGCTGAGTGAGGGCACAGAGAGAAGACAATTGTCTCCAGCCCAGAAGAGGGCTCTCATCAGATCCTGATCATGCTGGCACCCTGATTTCAGACTTTCAGCCCCCAGAACTGTGAGAAATAGGTTTCTGTTGTTTATGAGCCACCCAGTCTGTGGTATTCTGCCATAGGAGCCCAAATGGACTAAGACAGGCATATTCTTCCAGTTGAGGAATGCAACTTTTCAAGCTGATAATAAGCCAAGAATACAAACATTCATAGGGTCTTAGATTAAAAATATCTTTAGAGTTATTTTTGCTTAAGAGTCTGTAATCTGGCTTCAAGGGACCTGTAAATCCCTGGAATTGCAAAATGTATGTATGTATATATACACACATATATATGTATATATTTTCTTTTTTTTTATGAGGAGAGTTCCTGCAGCTTTCCTCAGATTCTCAAAAGAATTCCTGACCTTTAAAAAAAGCCCTTAAGAACAAGTACTCTGCACTTTGGGGTCTTGTTTTCAGCTCCCCACCAACCCCAAGAAGCAGCAGTGGTCTGACCTGCCATCTCCTTAGGGGTCTGGTGATTGGGCTGATCACCCCACTTGCTGAGGCCACTGGCCACCTTGCAGAAAGGAGGCTTATCTCAGCAGGCAGGTGGTGGTTGAACAAACAGCCTGAGCATGAACAAGCTACCTAGTCTCACAGTCCTGCTTCCTGGAGCCTCTCCTTTGGACTTTGACCAATGGAAGCTTCAAATAAATCATTCAACTCAATAAATGTTCATGGTGATTCTTTTAGCAGGCCATGCATATATCTGGCCCTTGGGTGTAAAAGGGGGAATGGCTACCTTTGACAAACATCTGCATGCTGGGCACTTCCCCACTAGTTCAAGGTCCACTAAGGCAGTGGCTATACCTGTCTTTCACTCTGGATGGACCAGAGACTAGCACAATGCCTGGCACAGGGTGGGTGTTTAAAGAATACTTGTTGAATTATATTTGTATGCCTTATGTCATTCAATCTTGGTGTTTCGATTAAGACTTTCGGGATACGAGTGATAGAAAACTTAATTCTAACTGGCTTAAACCAAAAGAAAAGTACTGGTTCCTTAACAGTATAGTCCAGGAGGACTTCAGGAATGGCTTGATGCAGGAATCAAATAATTTCAGTAGGATCCATCTCTTAGCTCTACTTCCTGTAACTGGCTTCCATGCTCAGATGGGCTACCCTTGTGGAAACAAAATGGCCACAGTTATGGCCGTTTGCCCTCTTAAAGAGGCCAGAAGAGTCGAGTTCCAGCATTCCTACCCAAAGCGCTGAGGTTCACCTCCTATTGGACAGCCCATGCCTGAGCCAGTTACCATGACCAGGGTGCAAGAGATATGTTAACTAGGTTAGACCATTCAGGCCACCTCCGAGCTAGGCAGTGGGCCAATCTCAAACCACTGCACAGAGAATAATGCGTACGTACATGCTTGTGTGTTAAGTTGCTTCGGTCATGTCCGGCTCTGCAACCCCATGGACTGTAGCCCACCAGGCTCCTCTGCCCATGGGATTCTCCAGGCAAGAATACTGCAGTGGGTTGCCGTGCCCTACTCCAGGGGATCTTCCTGACCCAAGAATGGAACCTGTGTCTCTTATGTCTCCTGCGTTGGCATGTGAGTTCTTTACCACTAGTGCCACCTGGGAAGCCCATAGGAGAGGAATGGCTCGCTAAAGGAAATTTGGAGTTTTCTTGTCAGGAAGGAGGGGAAATAGATGCCTTGTAGCAAAGCACAGGCCTCTGGTTACCCTGGAAGGCAAATTTTATTCCCATTTTACAGATGAGGAAAGTGAGGCCCCAAGATGATAAGCCACTAGGCCAAAGTCACATAATTGTGGAGTCTGGGATGTGTCCCAGGTCTGCCAGCTCCATAACTAGAGGCTCCTACCAGTTGGCCAAGTCACAGTGGATGTATTTTGGAAATAACTGCTTACGTATTTGCTCAAAGCTGCACCAATTTCTTCTATGCAGGGATGCTTTGTTTTCTAATCCAAACGTCTCTCTGGGCAGGACTTTAGGTTCAACTGTATTTGCCTCCAACCAGTATTCTTGCCTGGAGAACACCATGGACAGAGTAGCCTGGTGGCCTACAGTCCATGGGGTCGCAGCTGAGTGACTGAGCATGCACACACTCACCTCCAATCCTGTTTGTCTGCTGTGGGACTCTCAGTCCCTGTATTTGACCAAATCCCCTTAGCAATCTTGTTGATTGGAAAGAGGTCAGATACAGACCCTGAGCTGGTAGAATGGACAGTCTAAAGGGGAGACAGGTAAGAAAGTGGACAATTATACTGTGAATGGGGCTGTGAAGTATAGGGCTGGCACATCTAACTGCCACTAGAGGCTCAGGGATGGCATCCTGAAGGATGATGGGTGTTTGCTAGGTGAAGCCATGTGAGAGGACTATTCAGGCAGTGGGCAGGGAATGGGTGAGCATACAGAAATGGGGAAGTTTAGGGAGGCAAGTGAACAGTAATACATCAGTTTGTCTGGAGTATACAATCCATGAAGGGAAGAAAGTAGTGATAAGTTTAGAGGGTTGGGGTTTATGGGTTCACCTCAGTTCAGTTGAGTTGCTCAGTAGTGTCTGACTCTTTGCAACCCCACGGACTGCAGCATGCCAGGCCTCCCTGTCCATCACCAGCTCCTGGAGTTTACTCAAACTCATGTCCATTGAGTCGGTGATGCCATCCAACCATCTCATCCTCTGTCATCCCTTCTCCTCCCACCTTCAATCTTTCCCAACATCAGGGTCTTTTCCAGTGAGTCAGTTTTTCACGTCAGGTGGCCAAAGTATTGGAGTTTCAGCTTCAGCATCAGTCCTTCCAATGAATATTCAGGACTGATTTCCTTTAGGATGGACTGGTGGAATCTCCTTGCAGTCCAAGGGACTCTCAAGAGTCTTCTCCAACACCACAGTTCAAAAGTTTCAATTCTTTGGCGCTCAGCTTTCTTTATAGTCCAATTCTCACATCCATACATGACTACTGGAAAAACCATAGCTTTGACCAGACGGACCTTTGTTGAAAAGTAATGTCTCTGCTTTTTAATATGCTGTCTAGGTTGGTCATAGCTTTTCTTCCAAGGAGCAAGCATCTTTTAATTTCATGGCTGCAATCACCATCTGCAGTGATTTTGGAGCCCCGCCCCCCAAAAAATAAAGTCTGACACTGTTTCCCCATCTATTTGCCATGAAGTGATGGGACCAGATGCCATGATCTTCGTTTTCTGAATATTGAGTTTTAAGCTAGCTTTTTCACTCTCCTCTTTCACTTTTTTTTTCCCTCTTTCACTTTCATCAAGAGGCTTTTTAGTTCCTCTTCACTTTCTGCCATAAGGGTGGTATTATCTGCATATCTGAGGTTATTGATATTTTTCCCGGCAACCTTGATTCCAGCTTGTACTTCATCCAGCCCAGCTTCTCTCATGATGTACTCTGCGTATAAGTTAAATAAGCAGGGTGACAATATACAGCCTTGACGTACTCCTTTCCCAATTTGGAACCAGTCTGTTGTTCCATGTCTGGTTCTAACTGTTGCTTCCTGACCTCCATACAGGTTTCTCAAGAGGCAGGTCAGGTGGTCTGGTATNGCGTATAAGTTAAATAAGCAGGGTGACAATATACAGCCTTGACGTACTCCTTTCCCAATTTGGAACCAGTCTGTTGTTCCATGTCTGGTTCTAACTGTTGCTTCCTGACCTGCATACAGATTTCTCAGGAGGCAGGTCAGGTGGTCTGGTATACTCATCTCTTTAAGAATTTTCCACAGTTTGTTGTGATCCACATAGTCAAAGGTTTTGGCATAGTCAATAAAGCAGAAGTAGATGTTTTTCTGGAACTCTCTTGCTTTTATGGAGCTCCATTAGATGTTGACAATGTGATCTCTGGTTCTTCTGCCTTTTCTAAATCCAGTTTGAACATCTGGAAGTTCACGGTTCACATACTGTTGAAGCCTGGCTTGGAGAATTTTGAGCATTACTTTGCTAGTGTGTGAGATGAGTACAATTGTGCAGTAGTCTGAGCATCCTTTGGCATTGCCTTTCTTTGGGATTGGAATGAAAAGTGACCTTTTCCAGTCCTGTGGCCACTGCTGAGTTTTCCCAATTTGCTGGCATATTGAGTGCAGCACTTTCACAGCATCATCTTTCAGGATTTGAAATAGCTCCACTGGAATTCCATCACCTCCACTAGCTTTGTTCATAGTGATGCTTCCTAAGGCCCACTTGACTTTGCATTCCAGGATGTCTGGGTATAGGTGAGTGATCACACCATCGTGGTTATCTGGGTCTTGAAGATCTTTTTTGTATAGTTCTTCTGTGTATTCTTGCCACCTCTTCTTAATATCTTCTGCTTCTATTAGGTCCATACCATTTATGTCCTTTATTGTGCCCATCTTTGCATGAAATGTTTCCTTGGTATCTCTAATTTTCTTGAAGAGGTTTCTAGTCTTTCCCATTGTATTGTTTTCCTCTGTTTCTTTGCACTGATCACTGAGGAAGGTTTTCTTATCTCTCCTTGCTATTCTTTGGAACTCTGCTTTCAAATGGGTATATCTTTCCTTTTCTCCTTTGCCTTTTGCATCTCATCTTCTCACAGCTATTTGTAAGGCCTCCTCAGACAAACATTTTGCCTTTTTGCATTTCTTTTTCTTGGGGATGGTCTTGATCCCTGACAAAACGTGGTCCACTGGAGAAGGGAATGGCAGACCACCTCAGTATTCTTGCCTTGAGAACTCCATTAACAGTATGAAAAAGCAAAAAGATAAGACACTGAAACATGAACTCCCCAGGCTGAAAGGTGCCCAATATGCTACTGGTGATCAGTGGAGAACTCCAGAAAGAATGAAGAGATGGAAACAAAGCAAAAACGATGCCCAGTTGTGGATGTGACTGGTGATGGAAGTAAAGTCTGATGCTGAAAGAGCAGTATTGCATAGGAACCTGGAATGTTAGGTCCATGAATCAAGGCAATTTAGAAGTGGTCAAACAGGAAATGGCAAGAGTGAACATCGACATTTTAGGAATCAGTGACATAAAATGGACTGGAACGGGTGAATTTAATTTAACTTAGATGACCATTATACCTACTACTGTGGGCAAGAATCCTTTAGAAGAATTCTAAAGGAAGAATTCTACTATGATGGAGTAGCCATCATAGTCAACAAAAGAGTCAAAATGCAGTACTTGGATGCAATCTCAAAAACGATAGAGTGATCTCTGTTCGTTCCCAAGGCAAACCATTCAATATTACAGTAATCCAAGTCTATGCCCCAACCACTAATGATGAAGAAGCTGAACAGTTCTATGAAGACCTACAAGACCTTCTAGAACTAACACCCAAAAAAGATGTCCTTTTCATTATAGGGGGCTAGAATGCAAAAGTATGAAGTCAAGAAATACCTGGAGTAACAGGCAAATTTGGAGTACAGAATGAATCAGGGCAAAGGCTAATAGAGTTTTGCTAAGAGACTGCACTGGTCATAGCAAACATCCTCTTCGAACAACACAAGAGAAGACTCTACACATGGACATCACCAGATGGTCAACACTGATATCAGACTGATTATATTCTTTGCAACCAAAGATGGAGAAGCTCTATATAGTCAGCTAAAACTAGACTGGGAGCTGACTGTGGCTCAGATCATGAACTCTTTATTGCCAAATTCAGACTTAAATTGAAGAAAGTGAGGAAAACCACTAGACTATTCAAAAGACAGAAAGTAAGAAAGTGAAGTCACTCAGTCGTATCTAACTCTTTGAGACCCCATGGACTGCAGCCTGCTAGGCTCCTCCGTCCATGGGATTTTCCAGGCAAGAGTACTGGAGTGGGTTGCTACTTCCTTCTCCAGGGGATCTTCCCAACCCAGGGATCGAACCTGGGTAGGCAGATGCTTTACCGTCTGAGCCACCAGGGAAGCTCTAGACCATTCAGGTATGACCTAAATCAAACCCCTTATGCTTATACAGTGGAAGTGAGAAATAGATTCAAAGGATTAGATCTGATAGAGTGCCTGAAGAACTATGGATGGAGATTTGTGACATTGTACAGGAGGCAGAGGAGGGAGGGTTCACCTCACTGGCCCGTAAAAAGCAAGGGGGTAGATGGGCTCTGGCCCTAATCCATGGCAATGATAACTTTACAGGCAGTAATTCCTCCCATGGATAGATCACTTTCTCTCACCTGGTTACCATCATAGCTTTATCCAGTCTTCACAGCTTCCCCCAAAACCAAGGAGGACAGTTCACTACCCTGTTTTATAAAAGTAGAAACTGAGACAGTGAGACACTTGCTGGAAGTCACTGAAACCTTGCAGGGTTGACACATTCGCCCAGTGGCAGGTTAATTATCATCTCTGCTAGTATGTGAAGGGGAGTGCTGGAAATCAGAGCTTCCATGGTGCCCGCAAGCACCAGAGGAATCAACATGAGTGCTGGTGGCCAGGGCAGGGTGGGATGGGGTGGGGCTGAGCGGGGGAACACTCCTGAGAGATGACCAAACAGACGAGAGTGAGTGGGTGAGCCCAGGAGAGAAAAGCTGTGGCTTCTCTCAAAGGAAAACTTTGAGAAAAAGCAACTAAGCAGCATTTTGGGGGGTGGGCACTGTATGTGGGAAAAGTAGCGAGTGGGCTGGAAGTTAGGGGACCTGTGTTCGGTCTCCAGGTCTGTCATTATCATTGTGTAACCTTCAACAAGTGAGTTAAGTATAGACACTTTAGGTTCCCACCTGTAAAATGGGTCTAATAAACCTTCCAGCTTTGGAAGACGGTTAGGAATTCCCACAAAATAAATGACTATGTGAAAGTGTTTTGATAAATTAGAAACCTTCTCCACACCCAAGGGGGAATCGTTTGTATAGTGTACTTGGAGACAAAGGAATGTAAATCAGGGCTTCTAAACATGGGCTCCAGGGATAGCATTCAGGAGACAGATCTGCAAAGCTGGATTGAAAAAAAAATATTTTCATTAAGTTCTAACTGAAATTCAGCCTTTCCTTCCATGATTAACTTTGGCATTTGCATCATTGTCAGTAATCACAGACACATTCATGACACGCCCAGGGGTGGCAAGCATCTTGAAATATTGTTCATGTTCATTATGGACTTTGAAATTATGGTAGTCATGAGATTTGCCTCTAGATTTCAATATTTCATCTATTAATACAGAAGCACATGTGTTACCAATCACAAATTTTAAAAATCTATTCAAACCTTTAAAATTATGAATCATGTTTAACATACACATAAATAGACCTAATAGAATAAAGAAACTCTGTGTGCTCAGTGGTAAAGAATCTGCCTGCAGTGCAGGAGACCCAGGTTTGATTCCTGGGTTGGGAAGATCCCTTGGAGGAGGACATGGCAACCCACTCGAGTACTCTTGCCTGGAGAGTCCCCATGGACAGAGGAGCCTGGCAAGCTACAGTCCATAGGTTCCCCCAGAGCTGGACACGACTGAAGTGACTAAGCAGCTGTGTGCCCATCATCAAGTCCAACAACCATCAACTGCTTCTCCCCCACTCACATTATTACCTTTTTCATAAATAATATTTTTGTGGGGCACATTTTTTGCAGTCCTATAATTTTGAAGCAAACCCAAGATATAATAATTTCATTTCATCTGTAGATATTTCTGTATGTACTTCTAAGTATAAGGAGGTTACAACAAAAACTGTAATCACAATATGATAATCATGTCCAAAATCCTCCAATAATTCCTTAAAATCATCAAAGACCCACTAAGATGAAAAAACATCTCACAAATATAATAAATTTTGAAAATACTGTTTGTTTAAACCAGGATCCCATTAAGTTCTGCACAGTGAGACAGGTTGCTTTTAACTCTTTTAACATATAAGTTTCCCTTTCTTCTCTCTCTCTTCTTGCAATTTATTTGTTGAAGAAATCTGGTGTTTTGCTCCAAACAGCTCCTTGCAGTCAGGACTTTGCTGGTTGCATCCATCCCCCCCAAGTGCTGCAGAAAAGCTCCACTGTGCTCTGCTCTTCTGTTAACTGGTAGTCAGATCTAGTCTTGATCAGATTCAATTCAATTTTTCCTGGCAAGATTATTTAATGGGAGCAGAATGCTCTTTCACCTGGAGGCATAGAATATCTAGTTCTCTCTTTCTCTGACCTTAGCAGCTGATTATCTAGATCTGTCTGGGCATGGCTGACTCCAGCCATGAGCCAGGAAACATAATATCTTAAAGAGGTTCCCAAGAACCAGACGGCCATTTCTCCAAGGAGACAGCTTGCTTTCAATCGAGAATGGTGTTTGGAGAATGTAATCTGTGTGCTAGAAGCGCTCATTACAATAGGGTTTTTTATTTGTTTGTTTGCCAAAGTTGAACAAGCAAGTTAAAATCCCCGTGTTAGGTAAACACCCAGCCTTTGGACCCCAAGAAATCACTGGTCGCCAGCATTTAGTTCTACTTAAACAGATTTGGTTGTAAGAGGAGCAGTTTGTCTAAGGGAGAGGAAAGTAAGTTACCCTCCCCAGTGGAGCAGGGCTAGACTGTGGGCAGTTGCCTTAGGCTCCCTGTGCTTGGTGTCCTGGTTCTCTACAAAAGAACATCAAAAGGCCCTGGGAAAGGTGTAATCCCCACAACCCTGTTTCAGCCTCAGAGAGGTTCCCTGCACATGACCACAGGGAGGAGCCTGGAAAGCAAAGGAATGGAGCCCAAGGAATGAACTTGGGGATGGATTCTCTCCCTCCTTTACTGAGGCAGACATGGCTGGTTTTCTGCTCCAGTATTCACTCTCTAAGATGATACCACTCTAATGGCAGAAAGTAGAGGAACTAAAGAGCCTCTTGATGAGACTGAAAGAGGAGAGAGAGTGAAAGAGCTGGCTGAAAACTCGACATTTAGAAAAACTAAGGTCATGGCATCCTGCCTCATCACTTTATGGCAAATAAAAGGGGGGAAAGCAGAAGCAGTGACAGACTATTTTCTTGGGCTCCAAAATCACTGTAGATGGTGATTGCAGCCATGTAATTAAAAGACACTTGCTCCTTGGAAGAAAAGCTATGACCAACCTAGACAGCATATTAAAAAGCATATTCAACAAAGATCTGTCTGGTCAAAGCTATGGTTTTTCCAGTAGTCATGTATGGATGTGAGAGTTGGACCATAAAGAAGGCTGATCCCAAAAGAGCTGATGCTTTCAAATTGCAGTGGTGAAGACTCTTGAGAGTCCCTTGGATTGCAGTGGCATCAAACTAGTCACTTCTAGAGAAAATCGTCCCTAAATATTCATTGGGAGGACTGTTGCTGAAGCTCCAATATTTTGGCCACCAGATGCAAAGAGCTGACTCACTGGAAAAACACCTTGATGCTGGGAAAGACTGAGGGGAGGAGGAGAAAGGGAAACAGAGGACGAGATGGTTTAACGGTACCACCAACTCAATCTAAGTTGAGTCATGAATCTGAGCAAATTCCTGGGAGACAGTGAAATACAGGGAAGCCTGGCATCCTGCAGTCATGGCGGGGGAAGGGGGGGGCGCGGGAAGGGTGTCACAGAGTCAGACACCATTTAGCGACTGAACATTCCCTCTCTTTCTCCTGTGCGCGTGCTAAGCCGATCGGGTCATGTCGGACTCTTTGGGACCCTATGGACTTGTAGCCCACCAGGTTGCTCTGTTCATGGGATTCTCTATGCAAGACTACTGGAATGGGTTACCAAGCCCCTCTTCAGGGGATTTTCGTGACCCAGGTATCCAACACGTGTCTCTTAAGTCTCCTGCATTTGCCGGCGTGTTTATTACCGCTAGCGCAAATCTCGCAAAGTTCATGGCTGTCTAGGGGAAAGACTACATTTCCCAGCCTACCTTGCAGCTAAGCTGTGAACAGGAAGCTCAGTTCTGGCCAATGAGATAGGTTAAAAAACTTACTTCCTGCCGTGTTTTGTTAAATCTATTATAAGCACCATCAAAAAATTCTTTCTTGACGCCTAAATTTAAACAAATAAGTTTAAAATTTCGTCTCCCAGTTTTAAAACGAAACTATCTCTTCATTAAAAACCCAAAAATACACTACAGGAAAAGCAATGAGTTTACACTTCAGTTTTTACTTTAAACGCACCCATATCTGTCTGTCCAGTACTTTTGCCGGGAAACTCCCATGGACGAAGAAGTGTCTGGTAGGCTGCAGTCCATGGAATCGCTAGGAGTCGGACACGATTGAGAGAACTTCATTTTCACTTCTCTTTCATGGGAGAGAGAATTACGGGGCTATACAGAGTCAGACACAACTAAAGCGGTTTACCAGCAATACTATATCGGTTTGGGGATAGAGCTAGAAAAGTACCATTGACCGAATAACCTAATTATACTGCATACACTAAACTTCACTCACCAGCCGCAATAATATGCTGTCAAAACCTAGCAATAACAAGTTCAGTCTATTTTTTTTTAACACCATAAGTAGCCTTGCGAAAGCAAGGCCTCAAAAAATTGAGTAAAAACTCAGAATTGTTCCTCTCCACGGAAATCTTTAGTAAAAGGCGAAAGATTTATACGATCTGAAGAGAAACCAGAGTATACCTCTAGCTCGGGGCACGCATTGCTCAGGTAACTGTTACTCCTAATACAGTAAGAGTGATTATTTAACTTACAGAGCCGTTCATACCTTTCTTTTCTCAGACAATTCTATGAAAGTATTCTCACTTTTTGGGGAAAATAGTTCAAAGAAAAAGAAGAATATAGCTATTTTTAGATCGAAAAATTGTCCTAGGTGCAGTGCATTGTGGGTATGCAAATATGACTGCCAGTCGTCACGCCCCTGTTTCCGGAAATTCCTTAAATAGTTCATTCCTATTGTGCAGGACAGAGACTACCACCAGAGAGCAGAGCCGAGCCGAGACTTAGAAGGTTAGAGACCTGAGCCTGATTCAGCTACATAAAGACTGTTTTAGGTGTGAAGCGGGGGTGGGGTGGGGCATGCGAGTTCAGTCGTGTTCCACTCTTTACGACCCCGTGGATTGTACCCCGCCAGGCTCCTCTGTCCATAGAATATTTTCTTTCTGTTTATCATTTTTGCCAAGCAAAAGTATTTTAAAAATGGACCCAAATGATCAAATATAGAAAATCATACCTGGGGAAAAAGTGTACTTTATACAATGAAAGTAAAATCTGAAGTCACATGAACAGCTAGCAATAGGCAATTAACTAAATTGTGGTAGGTCAATAAAATGCACCATTCTGAAGCCACTAAAATGTTTTTCTCCAAAGAATATATAATATATGAATATATTTACCATTTATTCGGTTAAAAAGAAAGATACAAAAGTATATTCCAGTTAGGTAGAAAAAAGATGTGTGTGTATATGAATGGCTTGAGAATAAACATCAAAATGTTAATAATAAACAATTTATTCCCAGCGATAAGTAAGCTGCTGCTGCTGCTGCTAAGTCGCTTCAGTCGTGTCCGACTCTGTGCGACCCCATAGACGGCAACCCACCAGGCTCCCCTGTCCCTGGGATTCTCCAGGCAAGAGCACTGGAGTGGGGTGCCATTTCCTTCTCCAATGCATGAAAGTGAAAAGTGAAAGTGAAGTCACTCAGTCGTGTCCGACTCTTAGCGACCCCATGGACTGCAGCCTACGAGGCTCCTCTGTCCATGGGATTTTCCAGGCAAGAACACTGGAGTGGGGTGCCATTTCCTTCTCCAATGCATGAAAGTGAAAAGTGAAAGTGAAGTCACTCAGTCGTGTCCGACTCTTAGCGACCCCATGGACTGCAGCCTACGAGGCTCCTCTGTCCATGGGATTTTCCAGGCAAGAGTACTGGAGTGGGCTGCCATTGCCTTCTCCGGCGATAAGAGCTGTTTTAATTAATTTTATTTTATTTTTGGCTGTGCTGGATCTTCATTGCTGCTCACTGGCTTTCCCTGGTTGCAGCGAGTGGGGGGCTGCCCTTCATTGTCGTGCTTGGGCGTCTCGCTGTGGTGTCTTCTCTTGTTATGGAACACAAGCTTTAGGCTCACGGGCTTCAGTACTTGCAGCACGGGGTGGGGGTGGGGGGTGCTCAGTAGTTGCCACTCTGGGGCTCTAGAGTTTGGTCCTCCCTGGTAGCTCAGACGGTAAAGAATCCGCCTGCAAGGCGGTAGACCTGAGTTCGATCCTTGGGGTGGGAAGATTCCCTGAAGGAGGGCATGACAACCCACTCCAGTGTTCTTGCCTGGAGAATCTCCATGGACAGAAGAGCCTGGGGGGCTACAGTCCATGGGGTTGCAAAGAGTCAGAAACGACTAAGCACAGCACAGCACAAGAGCGCAGGCTCAGTAGTGGTAACCCAAGAGCTTGGTTGCCCCCGCGGCAAGTGAAATCTTCTCAGACCAGGGATGGAACTGTCCCCTGCATTGGCAGGTGGATTCTTTACCACCGGACCACCAGGGAAGTCCAAGTTATTTTCATAATCAGGGAAAAAACCTGGTTAAGGGTGGGAAATCTGCAGAGTTCAAGTCTCTGGCCTGAACCTTGGGCTGTTGCTGTGGGGAGGGGAGGGGGGGCCGCTTCTTCTGCAGCTCCACTTGTGTTTCTCTTAGTCTGACTTTGACCCTGGGCATCCAGGGGAAGGCGGCTTCCTCCCACTTCACTGCTTCCCCACTCCCTGCCCCCACTCCAGCTCCCACCTACTAACCCAGTTCACGTTCCATCACCCACTCCGACAGAGCGGGCAGAACAAAAACCTCAAGGAATTTAAACCGTTTTTTCTTGGCTTGGGAGTGCATGCTGTAACCCTGTAGTAGTTTCGTTTCCTATTTATATTTGGTTTACTCAGAGATAAGAGAATTCCTCTTCATTTCTCAGAAGATGGCTTAAGAGAGGGAGGGTCTAGTATTAGAAATTTGCTGCTGGGAGACTTCCCTAGTGGTCCAGTGGTTAAGAATCTGGAATTTGCAGGAGACGTAGGAGACATCGGCTTGATCCCTGGTCAACGGAACGAAGATCTCACATGTCTCAGGGCCCTGCAACTACTGAGCCCACGTGCCACAACTAGAGAGAAGCCCGCGTGCTGCAACGATCTTGAGTGCAACGACTAAGACTCGATTCAGTAAAATAAGTAAATAATAGAAAAAAAAAAAAAAAGAAAAGAAATTTGCTGCTGGTAACTTCCCACCCTCAGATCAAGAGAGAATGAGTCGACACTCAGATGACCATGTAAGTGTTAATTATTCTGAGTTCTTTTAACTCTTTTAATCCTTAAACTAACCCTATGAGTTTGGTACTATTAGTACCATCCTCACTTTACAAATGAGGAAACCGGCTCACAGTGGTGAAACCCCACAGGTGTTAAGTAGCAGAGCTGGATGTGAATTCAGGAGACTCCCAGAGTCCATCCCCTAACCGTGACACTGCCCTCTCTCAATTGTAATCTACAGATTCCCATTTATTGAGCCACTTCCATGGTGCATATCCTTTCCTTTCTTCTCACAACTTAATGGGATAAAGGCTACCATCATTAGGGATTTGCAGATGAAGAAATGTCACTTGCTCAGGGCCATCACATTGGATATAGTCCTGGATCTGTGACCTTTGCTGACTCTCATGTGGGCTCCTGACTTTTCCATACATCCTTGCCCTCCATGGAAAATACTATAAAATCATTAGCTTCTCCTTCCACTCCTGGCTCCCTGGCCTCATTGAAGTATCCNTTGGATATAGTCCTGGATCTGTGACCTTTGCTGACTCTCATGTGGGCTCCTGACTTTTCCATACATCCTTGCCCTCCCTGGAAAATACTATAAAATCATTAGCTTCTCCTTCCACTCCTGGCTCCCTGGCCTCATTGAAGTATCCAGCAGCCCATCCCTGGACATCTCAGTGATGTTTTCCATCCCTGTTCATCCCTGGAGCCAGTCAGATGTGGATTCTGGCCAGCTGTGTAGTTTCTCCACTGACCTTGGCGGGGGCTGTCATCTTGAAACCCAGGACTTGAAGAATAGCCTGGGCCAAAGGCAGCCATGGACCAGGCCACTGGGGACTCTGTCCTGCAGGCCTGTTCTCTGAGCCTTGGTGATCTGCTGGGACCTCCTGGGAGATGCTGAGCCCTGGTTCTGGGCAGGTTGATGCCCAGAGGATGGAGGCCCTCTGTCAGGTGGAGTTGGGAGGGTGTGAGCCCACCATGTCTGGGGTGGGGGAAAATCAGACTTAGTCTGTGAGCAACACATGGTTATGGCAGCAGGGACTGTCCCTCTGCCCCCCACCCCCACCCACCGCCAGTGTGCCCTTGGCCCCTGAAAGCTCCTGAGCCCAACTTGCCTTTCTCAGGCATCATTCCTGAGCTGCTTAAGCTCCTGGAAGACCCGGAAGGAATCCCTCACAGCTCTAGCTTGGCTGCTGTGGTGACCCTGATGTTCCTACTCTAGGCCTGGCAGCTGCTTCCAAGGTGGGGAGGAACCCAGGAACCACAGTACCACCCACTTTGGCTATACTTTGGGAGTTTCTGAGCAACTTCAGGCTTCGTGGAGGGCAAAAGCCAACCCTTCCCTCCCCTGGCCCTGGTCTAGGGGCAGCCTTGCCTTCTTACTGTTAGTCTGAAGGCCAGCATGCTACTGGAGGCCAGCCTCCTCGGCCCCTTCACTCCAGATGGCCATCTGTGTGGCTGAACCACACTCACTCAATTTTGTCAGCTCCACCTTATTAATAGCATCACAGACCCATTTCTGCAAGACTCATCTTTGTCTTACTCACCAGGAATGCATCTAGGTCAGATAAGTTCCTCACCAACTTTAATCCTTGCCTTTATCTGATAGGAAACTGGAAGAATGCCTTTTACTGATGCAGATGGTTAATGGCCCTTAAGGAATAATGGTCACAAGACCCCCGGGGAGTAGGGGTGGGGAGGGAGGAATATTCTTGGGTCCTCCCTGTGCAGATGTGTTTCTATTTTTAGATGTTTATTTTTATTTATTTTAGACGTGGTTCTGTTTTTAGCTTTGGCCTCTTCAAATCCCCCTTTTTGTAGCTGCAAATGCCTCCAGATAATCTCCTGCCTGGGTGTCAGTTACCTACAATAAACGTCATAATTGCACTTTATGGAGTTGCCTGCTCTGTTTTTCAGTCTCAAAGTTCCTCTTCAGTTCAGAGGATGTTATTCAACATCCCCTCTGTGGTGGGTCTACTTTTCCTTCTTGTGTCTCTTCTAGATTTCCATGTTTGAGCTCTTTAATTCTCTCTTCCATATGGTCTGCTCTATTTAGAATGCTTTCCAACTCTTTCTTCATCTCTGATACTTTCTAATGCATTCTTTATCTCGTTTATTGAGTTCTTCAACACCAGTATTTCTGTTTGGTTCTTTTACAGTATTTCAATCTCTCTCTCTTTTCTTTTTCTTTTTTTGGCCTCACCACACTACTTGTGGGATTTTAGTTCCCCAATCAGGGATTGAACTTTTCACCTGCAGTGGAAGTGCTGGGTCTTAACCACTGGACTGCCAAGGAACTCCCATAAAGCTTTTTAAAAAATATCATTGTAACAATTGAACAGATTAGAAATTAGAGAGCTTTCTTTTGTTTTACTGGAGAAGGAAATGGCGACCCACTCCAGTATTCTTGCATGGAGAATCCCATGGACGGAGGAGCCTGGTGGGCTGCAGTCCATGGGGTCGCTAAGAGTCGGACACAGTATAGTCCATGGGGTCGCAAAGAGTCAGACACGACTGAGCTTCACTCACTTCGCTCTCTCAGGTTGTATTTGAGAGTCAGCACTTTCCATCATCCACTGCCTCTGTATCCAGTGCCATTATTATCACTGCTTGTGCCTCTAGAGGCTACTGGTGCCTTGCTGCTGCTGGTGTCACTGGCATCACTGGGACACGGGATGGTGGGCATTGAGTCAGGCTCCACTGCATTTGAAAGGCGAAGGATGGAGGGGAACCCAGATTGAGGGTGCATATACCTCGTCATGCATATGTCTAGGGCTTCCCTGGTGGCTCAAAATCTGCCTGCAATACAAGATCTGCCTGTAATGGAGGAGACCTTGGTTTGATCCCTGGGTCACTAAGATCCTCTGGAGATGGGAATGGCAACCCACTGCAATATTCTTGCCTGGAGAATTCCATGCACAAAGGAGCCCGAGGTCGCAAAGAGTCAGACATCACTGAGTGACTAACACACACACACACACCTTGTCATATAGTCAGGTTTAAGCTTCACCTCTAGGGGTCGGGGCAGGGGACCAGAGTCGTGGATGCCTCTACAGCTGGAGGGATGCCACGGGAATTGCCATATAGGGCCAGGAGGCTGGAGTTGTGTACACCATCCCCCCTGCTGCTCCTGGATTCTCTGGGGCTGCAGATTCAGCCGTCCCAACTGGGAGTCTGGGATGGCAGGTGCCACCTCTACTGTTCCCCTAGTTCCACCTCCTCTGTGTGCTCCAGTCCATCCCTGTTAGATGTACAAATGTGTGGAAATCTCAGGTGAGTTGGGCAGAGACATCTCTGCTGAGCTGTGAATGTTTTATTCATTGTACATTGAGGGGGAGAGACAAAGAGTGCATCTCACTCCATCATGATGCTGATGCCATTTCTATCTTGGTCTTATTTTATACAAAGAATAAATTCTACGAATCATAGCAAGTCCTTCCTATTATCCCATCTTTGGTCAACTGGTAGTTTTGTCCATTTTTTTAGCATGAGATGGAATACTTTACTGATAGAGTCAATTTTTCCCCCCAGGGGTTATTTCACTTGGCCCTTGATAGTAACCTTTGGAAAGCCCTGGAATATTAACAATATTGCTGAGAATGGCTTTTACTTATTTTAATTGCTTGGTTAAAGGACTCAATGAGCATTTGCTGAATTGAAATGGAACTTCTCTCAGCAGTGGCAGTCACACCCTTCCTGAAGACTAGAGTACCGAGGAGGACCTCAGAAATGGTCCCAGCTCTTAAGACAAGAAACGGGATGAGCCTGGACCAGGAGTTGCAAGCCCTCATAGACTTAGAGGCAATGAATGTAACCTGGTGTAAATGGGCCCTCTCTGAGAGTCACACTCATAGTTTAGGTCCAGATGCTGTGAAAGTGCTGCATGCAATATATCAGCAAAGTTGGAAAACTCAGCAGTGGCCACAGGACTGGAAAAGGTCACTTTTCATTCCAATCCCAAAGAAAGGCAATGCCAAAAAATGCTCAAACTACCGCACAATTGCACTCACACACTAGTAAAGTAATACTCAAAATTCTCCAAGACAGGCTTCAGCAATATGTGAACCATGAACTTCCAGATGTTCAAGCTGGTTTTAGAAAAGGCAGAAGAACCAGAGATCAAACTGCCAACATCTGCTGGATCATTGAAAAAGCAAGAGAGTTCCAGAAAAACATCTATTTCTGCTTTATTGACTATTCCAAAACCTTTGACTGTGTGGATTACAATAAGCTGTGGAAAATTCTGGAAGAGATGGGAATACCAGACCACCTGACCTGCCTCTTGAGAAATCTGTATACAGGTCAGGAAGCAACAGTTAGAACTGGACATGGAACAACAGACTGGTTCCAAATAGGAAAAGGAGTACGTCAAGGCTGTATATTGTCACCCTGCTAATTTAACTTATATGCAGAATACATCATGAGAAATGCTAAGCTGGAGGAAGCACAAGCTGGAATTGAGATTGCCGGGAGAAATATCAGCAACTTCAGATATGCAGATGACACCACCCTTATGGCAGAAAGTGAAAAAGAACTAAAGAGCCTCTTGATGAAAGTGAAAGAAGAGAGTGAAAAAGTTGACTTAAAGCTCAACATTCAGAAAACTAAGATCATGGCATCTGGTCCCATCACTTCATGGCAAATAGATGGGGAAACAGTGGCTGACTTTATTTTTCTGGGGTCCAAAATCACTGTGGATGGTGATTGCAGCCATNGACTGTCCCTCTGCCCCCCACCCCCACCCACCGCCAGTGTGCCCTTGGCCCCTGAAAGCTCCTGAGCCCAACTTGCCTTTCTCAGGCATCATTCCTGAGCTGCTTAAGCTCCTGGAAGACCCGGAAGGAATCCCTCACAGCTCTAGCTTGGCTGCTGTGGTGACCCTGATGTTCCTACTCTAGGCCTGGCAGCTGCTTCCAAGGTGGGGAGGAACCCAGGAACCACAGTACCACCCACTTTGGCTATACTTTGGGAGTTTCTGAGCAACTTCAGGCTTCGTGGAGGGCAAAAGCCAACCCTTCCCTCCCCTGGCCCTGGTCTAGGGGCAGCCTTGCCTTCTTACTGTTAGTCTGAAGGCCAGCATGCTACTGGAGGCCAGCCTCCTCGGCCCCTTCACTCCAGATGGCCATCTGTGTGGCTGAACTACACTCACTCAATTTTGTCAGCTCCACCTTATTAATAGCATCACAGACCCATTTCTGCAAGACTCATCTTTGTCTTACTCACCAGGAATGCATCTAGGTCAGATAAGTTCCTCACCAACTTTAATCCTTGCCTTTATCTGATAGGAAACTGGAAGAATGCCTTTTACTGATGCAGATGGTTAATGGCCCTTAAGGAATAATGGTCACAAGACCCCCGGGGAGTAGGGGTGGGGAAGGAGGAATATTCTTGGGTCCTCCCTGTGCAGATGTGTTTCTATTTTTAGATGTTTATTTTTATTTATTTTAGACGTGGTTCTGTTTTTAGCTTTGGCCTCTTCAAATCCCCCTTTTTGTAGCTGCAAATGCCTCCAGATAATCTCCTGCCTGGGTGTCAGTTACCTACAATAAACGTCATAATTGCACTTTATGGAGTTGCCTGCTCTGTTTTTCAGTCTCAAAGTTCCTCTTCAGTTCAGAGGATGTTATTCAACATCCCCTCTGTGGTGGGTCTACTTTTCCTTCTTGTGTCTCTTCTAGATTTCCATGTTTGAGCTCTTTAATTCTCTCTTCCATATGGTCTGCTCTATTTAGAATGCTTTCCAACTCTTTCTTCATCTCTGATACTTTCTAATGCATTCTTTATCTCGTTTATTGAGTTCTTCAACACCAGTATTTCTGTTTGGTTCTTTTACAGTATTTCAATCTCTCTCTCTTTTCTTTTTCTTTTTTTGGCCTCACCACACTACTTGTGGGATTTTAGTTCCCCAATCAGGGATTGAACTTTTCACCTGCAGTGGAAGTGCTGGGTCTTAACCACTGGACTGCCAAGGAACTCCCATAAAGCTTTTTAAAAAATATCATTGTAACAATTGAACAGATTAGAAATTAGAGAGCTTTCTTTTGTTTTACTGGAGAAGGAAATGGCGACCCACTCCAGTATTCTTGCATGGAGAATCCCATGGACGGAGGAGCCTGGTGGGCTGCAGTCCATGGGGTCGCTAAGAGTCGGACACCACTGAGCGACTTCACTTTCTTTCTTTTGTTTTACAGTAGGTGGCGCTATCGGAGAAGGCAATGACACCGCACTCCAGTACTTTTGCCTGGAAAATCCCATGGACGGAGGAGCCTGGTAGGCTGCAGTCCATGGGGTCGCTAAGAGTCGGACACGACTGAGCGACTTCCCTTTCACTTTTCACTTTCATGCATTGGAGAAGGAAATGGCACCCCATTCCAGTGTTCTTGCCTGGAGAATCCCAGGAATGGGGGAGCCTGGTGGGCTGCCATCTATGGGGTCGCAGAGTCGGACACGACTGAAGCGACGTAGCAGCAGCAGCAGGTGGCGCTATAGCACTATTTTATTTAATTTTTTAAGTTTTGTTAGCTGCTCTCCCTAGCGCTTCCTTGGTGGCTCAGCTGGTAAAGAATCTGTCCACAATGCGGGAGACCTGGGTTCGATCCCTGGGTTGGGAAGATGCCCTGGCGAAGGGAAAGGCTACCCACTCCAGTATTCTGGCCTGGAAAATTCCGTGGACTGTATAGTCCATGGGGTCGCAAAGAGTCAGACACGACTGAGCTTCACTCACTTCGCTCTCTCAGGTTGTATTTGAGAGTCAGCACTTTCCATCATCCACTGCCTCTGTATCCAGTGCCATTATTATCACTGCTTGTGCCTCTAGAGGCTACTGGTGCCTTGCTGCTGCTGGTGTCACTGGCATCACTGGGACACGGGATGGTGGGCATTGAGTCAGGCTCCACTGCATTTGAAAGGCGAAGGATGGAGGGGAACCCAGATTGAGGGTGCATATACCTCGTCATGCATATGTCTAGGGCTTCCCTGGTGGCTCAAAATCTGCCTGCAATACAAGATCTGCCTGTAATGGAGGAGACCTTGGTTTGATCCCTGGGTCACTAAGATCCTCTGGAGATGGGAATGGCAACCCACTGCAATATTCTTGCCTGGAGAATTCCATGCACAAAGGAGCCCGAGGTCGCAAAGAGTCAGACATCACTGAGTGACTAACACACACACACACACCTTGTCATATAGTCAGGTTTAAGCTTCACCTCTAGGGGTCGGGGCAGGGGACCAGAGTCGTGGATGCCTCTACAGCTGGAGGGATGCCACGGGAATTGCCATATAGGGCCAGGAGGCTGGAGTTGTGTACACCATCCCCCCTGCTGCTCCTGGATTCTCTGGGGCTGCAGATTCAGCCGTCCCAACTGGGAGTCTGGGATGGCAGGTGCCACCTCTACTGTTCCCCTAGTTCCACCTCCTCTGTGTGCTCCAGTCCATCCCTGTTAGATGTACAAATGTGTGGAAATCTCAGGTGAGTTGGGCAGAGACATCTCTGCTGAGCTGTGAATGTTTTATTCATTGTACATTGAGGGGGAGAGACAAAGAGTGCATCTCACTCCATCATGATGCTGATGCCATTTCTATCTTGGTCTTATTTTATACAAAGAATAAATTCTACGAATCATAGCAAGTCCTTCCTATTATCCCATCTTTGGTCAACTGGTAGTTTTGTCCATCTTTTTAGCATGAGATGGAATACTTTACTGATAGAGTCAATTTTTCCCCCCAGGGGTTATTTCACTTGGCCCTTGATAGTAACCTTTGGAAAGCCCTGGAATATTAACAATATTGCTGAGAATGGCTTTTAATTATTTTAATTGCTTGGTTAAAGGACTCAATGAGCATTTGCTGAATTGAAATGGAACTTCTCTCAGCAGTGGCAGTCACACCCTTCCTGAAGACTAGAGTACCGAGGAGGACCTCAGAAATGGTCCCAGCTCTTAAGACAAGAAACGGGATGAGCCTGGACCAGGAGTTGCAAGCCCTCATAGACTTAGAGGCAATGAATGTAACCTGGTGTAAATGGGCCCTCTCTGAGAGTCACACTCATAGTTTAGGTCCAGATGCTGTGAAAGTGCTGCATGCAATATATCAGCAAAGTTGGAAAACTCAGCAGTGGCCACAGGACTGGAAAAGGTCACTTTTCATTCCAATCCCAAAGAAAGGCAATGCCAAAAAATGCTCAAACTACCGCACAATTGCACTCACACACTAGTAAAGTAATACTCAAAATTCTCCAAGACAGGCTTCAGCAATATGTGAACCATGAACTTCCAGATGTTCAAGCTGGTTTTAGAAAAGGCAGAAGAACCAGAGATCAAACTGCCAACATCTGCTGGATCATTGAAAAAGCAAGAGAGTTCCAGAAAAACATCTATTTCTGCTTTATTGACTATTCCAAAACCTTTGACTGTGTGGATTACAATAAGCTGTGGAAAATTCTGGAAGAGATGGGAATACCAGACCACCTGACCTGCCTCTTGAGAAATCTGTATACAGGTCAGGAAGCAACAGTTAGAACTGGACATGGAACAACAGACTGGTTCCAAATAGGAAAAGGAGTACGTCAAGGCTGTATATTGTCACCCTGCTAATTTAACTTATATGCAGAATACATCATGAGAAATGCTAAGCTGGAGGAAGCACAAGCTGGAATTGAGATTGCCGGGAGAAATATCAGCAACTTCAGATATGCAGATGACACCACCCTTATGGCAGAAAGTGAAAAAGAACTAAAGAGCCTCTTGATGAAAGTGAAAGAAGAGAGTGAAAAAGTTGGCTTAAAGCTCAACATTCAGAAAACTAAGATCATGGCATCTGGTCCCATCACTTCATGGCAAATAGATGGGGAAACAGTGGCTGACTTTATTTTTCTGGGGTCCAAAATCACTGTGGATGGTGATTGCAGCCATGAAATTAAAAGACGCTTGTTCCTTGGAAGGAAGGTTATGACCAACCTAGACCGCATATTAAAAGGCAGAGACATTACTTTGCCAACAAAGGTCCGTCTAGTCAAGGCTATTGTTTTTCCAGTAGTCATGTATAGATGTGAGAGTTGGACTGTGAAGAAGGCTGAGCGCCAAAGAATTGATGCTTTTGAACTGTAGTGTTGGAGAAGACTCTTGAGAGTTCCTTGGACTGCAAGGAGATCCAACCAGTCCCCCGTAAAGGAGATCAGTCCTGGGTGTTCACTGGAAGGACTGGGCTGAAGCTGAAACTCCAATACTTTGGCCACCTGATGCGAAGAGCTGACTCATTGGAAAAGACCCTGATGCTGGGAAAGATTGAGGGCAGGAGGAGAAGGGGATGACAGAAGATGAGATGATTGGATGGCATCACCAACACAATGGACATGGGTTTTGGTGGACTCTGGGAGTTGGTGATGGACAGGGAGGCCTGGTGTGCTGTGGTTCATGGGGTCGCAAAGAGTTTGACATGACTGAGTGACTGAACTGAACTGAACTGAACTGAACTGATCAAGGCTATGAAGAAAGAGGGACCCAGTTTTGCTATTTCTCATTTTCCCAGAGAAGCTATACATTTAGAATTTGATTTAAAATTTCTACCACTTAAAAAAATTGAGAATTAATTCAAAACTAAAAAGTAAGACCAGATACATCTGTAGTCAGCATTTAATCAGTGGGCTGCCAGCAGCATACCCAGTGGCATAACTAACTGAATGATAATAATGACATTAGTTAGCATTTATGTATACTTGCTCTAAGCTAGGTGCTGAAAAATGCTTTATGATCCTTTAATCCCCCTGCCAACCTTATGAGGCAGATGGAGAGAGGTTGTTCAATATATTTAATGTCAGACAATATAAAATATAAAAATGATAAACTTGAATCTAGTCAGGTCCAGAATCTTACAGAACTGAGGTCCAGTCTACAAGAAGCTTAGAGGATACAGGAACAAATTAAATTTGGAGGGAGAACTACCTACCATGAGGGAAAAATTCAGACAAATTCATGATGAGGACATTCCTTAGGACAACTGATCCAGTCCTTCAAAAATTACACACACACACACACACACACACACACACACACAGTGTTGGGAAGCAAAGCTGTTCAGATTAAAAGGGGCAAAAGAACCCCCATAATGACAAAATGCAATATGAGGGTCCTTTTTGGATCTTGATTTGAACTGCTGCTGCTGCTGCTGCTGCTGCTGCCAAGTCGCTTCAGTCGTGTCCGACTCTGTGGGACCCCATAGACGGCAGTCCACCAGGCTCCCCCGTCCCTGGGATTCTCCAGGCAAGAACACTGGAGTGGGTTCCCATTTCCTTCTCCAATGCATGAAAGTGAAAAGTGAAAATGAAGAGTGAAAGTAAAGTCACTCAGTCGTGTCCGACTCCCAGTGACCCCATGGACTGCAGCCTATGACGCTCCTCCACCCATGGGATTTTCCAGGCAAGAGTACTGGAGTGGGTTGCCATTGCCTTCTCCATGATTTGAACTAGTTAATGATAAAAAGTCATTTTGGAGATAACTGGGGACTTATATAAAAAAAAAAAAAAACAGAAAAAAACAGAGCCTAGAAGACACTTTAAAGTGTTGAAAGAAAAAACACTGTGAATGCAAAATTCTGTATCCAGCTAAGATATCTTTCAACTATGGGGGTGAAATAAAGACTATTCAGACACACAAGAAAAGAGTTGAGAAAAATCTGTCTCCAGCAGAACTGCATGACAAGATGTGCTAAAGGAAGTGCTTCAAACTGAAAGGAATGACTTGGACACTGATGTTCGTGGAAGAATGCACCAGAAAAGGTAAAATAGGGCCAAACATAAAACTATCTTTCATGACCTTAATTTGTTAAAAAGGCAATTGTTTAAAACAAAACTAGCGGTTTTGTTTTTGGGAGTTTGTAACATATTTAGAAGTGAAATATATAAAACAGAGAGCACAAAGGAAGAGGTTAAATGGAATTATACTGTTTTAAAGTATTTACCTTTTACCTGAAGTACTAAAATATTAATTCGAGGTACACTCTGGGAAATCAATAATGCATAATAGATTCACTAGAGCAATATAAAAAGGTATAGCTAAAAAAATAGTAAAAGAAATAAAGTAGAATATAAAATTATTCAGTTAGCCTAAAAGAAGTCAAGGAAAGAGTAATAAAGAAGTAGACTAAATAGAAAACAAGTAGTAAGATGCTATACTTAAACCCAACCATATCAGTGATCACATTAAGTTTAAATGAATGAAATCTTCCAAGGAGAGGCCAGAGGTGATCCAATAGGATGAAGACAATAAGACTAAGCTTATTGCTGCTGTAAGTAATACATTTTAAATGTAAGGACTCAGATAGTTGAAACTGAAAGGATGGAAAATTATGCATTAGTAGGTATTATAAGGAGAAGGCAATGGCACCCCACTCCAGTACTCTTGCCTGGAAAATCCCATGGACGGAGGAGCCTGGAAGGCTGCAGTCCATGGGGTCACTGAGGGTCGGACACGAGTGAGTGGCTTCACTACTCTTCTCCTCCTGTCTCTTATACACATCTAGATGTGTATAAGAGACAGGTATTATAAGGAGAAGGCATTGGCACTCCACTCCGGTATTCTTGCCTGGAAAATCCCATGGACGGAGGAGCCTGGAAGGCTGCAGTCCATGGGGTCACTGAGGGTCGGACACGACAGTGGCTTCACTTTGATTTTTCACTTTCATGCATTGGAGAAGGAAATGGCACCCCACTCCAGTATTCTAGCTTAGAGAATCCCAGGGATGGGGGAGCCTGGTGGGCTGCCGTCTATGGGGTTGCACAGAGTCAGACGCGACTGAAGCGACTCAGCAGCAGCAACAGCAGCAGCAGGTATTATAAGGAGAAGGCATTGGCACTCCACTCCGGTATTCTTGCCTGGAAAATCCTATGGATGGAGGAGCCTGGAAGGCTGCAGTCCATGGGGTTGCTGAGGGTTGGACACGACTGAGTGGCTTCACTTTCACTTTTCACTTTCATGCATTGGGGAAGGAAATGGCAACCCACTCCAATGTTCTTGCCTGGAGAATCCCAGGGACAGTGGAGCCTGGTGGGCTGCCGTTTATGGGGTCACACAGAGTCGGACACGACTGAAGTGACTTAGCAGGTATTATAAAGTTTGTATGATTGTAGTAATATGAAGCAATGTATATTTTAGGGCATGGAATGTTATCAGAGATAAGTGAGATATTTCATAATGATAAAAGTGTCAATTTATTAGGAAGGCATAACAATCCTAAATGATTATTTAATAATAGACTTTCAAAGTGCAATGAAGCAAAAACTGACAAAATTAAAGGAAGAACACTGAAATCTTAGAGAATATGTTGTCTGACCCCAAGAGAATTAAATTTGAACTCTAGAAAAGCCCTAAATATTTGATAATTAAACAATATCCTTCTAAATAACCCATGGTCCAAAGAAGAAATCAAAAGGGAAATTAGGAATTATTTAGCGGTCTCAATGCTAATAAAATCAACACATCAAATGAGGGATGAAGGGCTTCCCTGGTGGCTCAGTGGTAAAGAATCTACCTGCCAATGCAGGAGACACAGGTTTGATCCCTGGCCCAGGAAGATCCCACAGGCCATGGAGCAACTAAGCCCATGAGCCACAGATACTAGGCTTGTGTTCTAGACCCTGGGAACTGTAATATAACTACCGCATCCTGCACACCTAGAGTCCTTGCTGTTCAACGAGAGAAGCCACCACAATGAGAAGTCTGTACACCGCAACTCCAGAGGAGCCCCTGCTCATCACAACTAGAGAAAGCCTGTGCAGCAGTGAGGACCCAGTACAGCCAATAAACAAATAATAATTAATAAAAAAACAGTGGAACAACTATATGGCAGAGTCACCAGTCAGAACTGACACAGGCTGTGCCAGCTAGGGAATAAGGAGACCTGGGTAGGTGCTGTTACAGCCTCAATATCACAGGCAGAGAACGTGGGGCTCAGAGAAGTCAACTCACTGGTCAAGATCACAGTGCTGGTTGGTGAGGACCAGGACTGGCAGTCTGGCTCCAGAGGCTGCCTCGTGACCACTCCATCATGCTTCCTCCTGTGGGGCTTGAACAGCAGAAAGTGGTCAGCAGGACTGTGTCATGGGGACCTCCATCTAGACAGAGTCTAGTGTGGATACCTCTGGGTATGAACCTCCCTTCTTCATTGGTCATAGTCACAGTCAATGAGACCCGGTGTGTAGTGTGTAGGCGCATGATTTGACACAGGGACACACTAGAGAGATGTTAGCTGTGGGGAATAGCCTGGATCTCTTCCCTTCCCTCCCTGGGGCTGAGCTGCTTGCTTCTCCCAGGTTCCTGGGGCCAATCATCCCAGCCTCCTGCTCGGTGGATGCTGTAGACACCCAGGCTGGGAGAGGAAAGATAGGGGAGGTTTATGGTGGCAGCGGCCACAGGCTCATTAATAGTCATGACTGTTGTGAAAATTTCAGGCTGATCAGAAATAGAGTTGACATGAGTCTCCAGCTGGCCTCTGCAATCATCTCTTTGGACTTAAACGGCCAGGGCATTGTGAAGAAAATTGCCTAAAATTGCCTTGTTTCCATGATACAGCAATTATCTAGCCTTCCTCCTAGCCTGGCCCTCAGCAGCTGACATGCCTCCATCCAACCATCTGTATTTGCAACGTCAGGTGTATTTTGAGCACCAGATGCAGCTTTCTAAGTTTCTGGCAGGAGGAACCCATACCCATTTATAGGACCAAGTATAGGACTAATCTCCTGAGAAGCAATCTTGCCCTGCTCCCTGGTGTCCATCATACCTCCCCAACCCCAGTTTCCTCAGTGGCCTGGGATGACGCCTTCTGGGGATGCAGGGTCCACTAGAGATGCTGCTACTGTATCTCCAGCAGGTGGCGCTGAAGGCTCTCTGTTCACCTGCTCATTTGGTCCTCACTTTGGGAAGGAGCAGGCCCGCCAGATGGTAGGAACACAGAGCACTGGCTCTGTCCAAGGCCGGTCGACTAGGGAAACTCACAAGAGATTTTAGGGACTTCCCTGGTGGTCCAGTGGCTAAGACTCCATGCCCCCGGTGCAGGAGGCCCAGGTTTGATCCCTGGTCAGGAAACAAATTCCCACATGCCACGATTAAAAGATCCCAGGTGCCACAACACAGCCAAATAAATTAATAAATATAAAATGAGATAGATCTTAGTTCCTTTGTGGGAGTTCCTAGACAGTTCAGGAGGCCCCATCTCTCTTCTAGTCTGGGACCAGCTGCCCAGTAGTCAAAACCAATCTCACTCTATCTCCCCTGAGAGATAGAGTGCCTTGTAAGGACAGAGACCTTGGTGCCTTGAAAGGACAGAGACCTTGTAGTTACATAGACCTCAGTTCAAATCCCAGTTCTGATTTTATGGGCTGTGTGACTGTGGGCAACTTGCTTCATCTTTTCAAGCCTCAGTTTTCTCCAGTAAACTTGGGGTGTGTGCGTGCTAAGTCCCTTCAGTCGTGTCCAGCTCTCTGCAACCCTGTGGACCTTAGCCAGCCAGACTCCTCTGTCCATGGGATTCTCCAGGCAAGAATACTGGAGTGGGTCGCCCTGCTCTCCTCCAGGGCATCTTCCCAACCCAGAGATCGAACCCACGTCTCTTACATCTCCTGCATTGACACGCAGGTTCTTAACCATGAGCACCGTCTGGGAAGCCCAGAATGGAGGTAATGCTCAGGTTAGTGGCAGGATTAAATGGGTCAGGACGCAAAAGCACCAAATCCTAATAAGTGGTCAGCTGGTTCTCTCTCCATTCCAAGGCCTCGTGTCGGTGGTCCTTGAGCAGCCAGAGCCCAGCATGGGGCCTATATTTCTTGCTACTCTATGCCGTTCCCTGAGCAAGGATAGAATTGAGCTCCTGGTAAGATGGCCAAGCAAGGAAAGTCCCAGAAACTGCTTCCTCACGCCCACTACTGGCCACACTCATGTTTGTCCCCACTTTGGGAGACCTGGGTGCATCACCCTGATTTTCTAATAACTCTTCCATACCCTTTTTGTTTTTTGCCATGCAGCATGCAGGATCTTCGTTCCCAGACCAGGGATCGAACCTGTGACTCCTGTGGTGGAAACACAGAGTCTTAACCCCTGGACTACCAGGGAAGTCCCATTCAATAACTCTTGCTTCTCTCACAGCAAGTTGGAGCGGGAAAACTCTACTTAAAAAAATCATTGCTTTCTAGAAAAAAAACCTTGGTGTTTTAAGGCAAACATCATAGTGGTAATATATGAAGTTAAAACATATAAAAGATGAGGGATTTCTGAAAAAAACAACAGTCCTAGAGATGGGGGTTCAGTTCCACTCCCTTGAAAAGGCTGCGTTTGGCCCACTGGTAAACCATGGGGCTTGGGGCTTGCTTCTGAGCAGGGTCAGCAGAATGTCCGGGGCCAGTCAGAGTTCCATCCACTTAGGACAGACGTTTGCCCACCCAGGGAAAAGCAGTGAGTGATTACACTAGGGAGGATGGGCAGAGAGCCAGGGAAACTGCTAGACAGGTGTTTCAGAGGAATATCTATGCCCTGGGTGTTCTGAGGCTGGAGTCTCCCACATCGATGGGTTGAGTTGGTGGGATTCCACGTAACTTCTCTGGGTCTCCTTTCGGACATCAGTAACTCCATTTGGTCTCGAAGGCAGGATTCACAGCAAGCTTTCTGCTCCTGCTGTAGAGGACAGATGAGTCCAGTGGGAGACATCTGGGACCTCAGAGCTGTGGGACCCCAAGAGGCAGGTGAGCCCCGGTGATGGAAAGACCCTTTGGAGGCCGAGGAGCCAGGGCTGGTCAGACACAGGAGATGCACAAGTGGGGAGGTGGCCTCGAAAGTGAGGCAGGTCTCAGCCCGGAGCCCCTGGGATTGACACTGGAATCTGCCCATCATGGACGCCCTGTCCATCACCTGACCTTCTCGTCTGCATTCCTCCGGCCAGACGGGGAGGGTGGGGGCTGGCTTTGGAGCTGCAAAAATCTGCATGTCACATGGCGCATCAGCACCTCTGCCACCTTATCTCCACCCTTAGCTTTTCTCCGGGTGCTGAGAGCAGGGAGCCGGGAGTTCAGGTAACCGGGTGGGGTCAGCTCTACTGGTGCGAAAGTGCAAGCAGTGGCCCCCATTTCTACGGGCAGCCCTACTACCTTTCCTTAGTACACAGACTTCAGTCTCTGAGAATCAGAGACCTGAGTCGAAGTGTCTGCTTTGCCACTTGGTTCTTGGGCCTTGGTTTCCCTAATCTGTCAGGTCGGCACAACAGATGTTTCCAGGCTGCTCCCAGGCTTGGGGTGACACTTACACCAGACAATGTACTTTGTAAACAAGAAAAGCATAATTTCACAGCAAAGGTTGTCTCCCCAGACCTCTCTAGGGCTGCAGACACCTTTTGTTAGAAACTCTCAGTGGTAATAACGGTAATGACAATAATAATTTCTTATCATTGCTAATGGGCTTCCCTGGTGGCTCAGATGGTAAAGAATCTGCCTGCAATGCGGGAGACCCAGGTTTGATCCCTGGGTTGGGAAGCTCCCCGGGAGAAGGGCCATGGCAACCCATTCTTGCCTGGCAAGTCCTGTGGACAGAGGAGCCTGACGGACTATAGCCCATGGGATCGAAAAGAGTGGGANTGGTGGCTCAGATGGTAAAGAATCTGCCTGCAATGCGGGAGACCCAGGTTTGATCCCTGGGTTGGGAAGCTCCCCGGGAGAAGGGCCATGGCAACCCATTCTTGCCTGGCAAGTCCTGTGGACAGAGGAGCCTGACGGACTATAGCCCATGGGATCGAAAAGAGTGGGACATGACTGAGTGACTAACACTTTCAGGGGATCATTACAAATAAATACTAATAATATAGTAAAATAAATGTAATAATAATTTATACGCTACCATATGTAGAATACATAGCTACTGAGAAACTACTGTATAACATGGGGAGCTCAGCTTAGTGCTCTGTGACAACCTAGAGGGGTGAGAGGGAGACTCAGGAGGGAGGGGAATATATATACGTATACTAACACAACATTGTAAAGCAATTATCCTCCAATTAAAAATAAATAAAATATAATAATACTTTATCATATGCTATTTATTAATGATATAATAAATATAAAATAATTTACTAGTATTATGTTGGCCAAGATTTTTAAAAATCAGATTTTTCAGAAGACTTTGAATTTACTTCTGCTCCTGACAATAGAGCTTGTTATTGTTACTCAATCACCAAGTCATGTCCGACTCTTCGTGACCCCATGGACTGCCAGTGCCAGGGTTTCCTGTCCCTTACCATCTCTCAGGGTTTGCCCAAGTTCATGTCCATTGAACTGGTGATGTCATCCAACCATCTCATCCTCTGTCACCCTCTTCTCCTCTTGTCCTCAATCTTTCCCAGCATCAGGGTCTTTTCCAATGAGTCGGCTCTTTGCATCAGGATGATAGAGGTGTTCACCCCCAAAACGGCACTCAAGCGCACTGAGCTTCTCCTTCAGACAAGGCTCCCACAGTCCTCCACATGCCCTGTTACATTCTCAGCACCTAGCTCAAAGGTCAGGTCCTGTTTGTCACCTGGCTTGCTACGTATGCTCCTTACATCACCCACTTACAAGTGTTTGATCATTAGTCCCTCTGGCCATTTCAAAGTCTGGCACGTGAGCAACGGCCCCCTTCTTCCATTGCCCCCTGCAAGTGTGTCCACCTGCCAGGCCCTAGCCCTGACTCTGGAGGTGGCAGCATGTAAGAAGAGTTGTTGGTTTCAGAAGGTTGACTGTATCCACTCAGACAATAATTGCATTTCCTATTCTGACAGTCAGAGGCTGCTTGGACAAAGCCGGATGGTGTGGGGTTTGAAGGTGCTTCCCACTTCCCAAGGCCCTGACGTGCTCTCCTGGGTGGGAGCAGCTAGTCTTGTCTGACTCATTGCACTGCTGCTTCCCTCCACCCCACCCTGGTCACTGCTGAGCCTGGTCAGCATGCAGGTGGGAGCCCGTGGAGGGAGCCGGGCCTCGAGGCCCCAGGAGGGAGCTGCTGCCACTCACAGACACCCGTGGGTGTCGGGTTTGGGCTCTGACTGCAGCAAGAGGAGGCCAGGGAAGGCCACTGTGGCTTTTCTCCTTTGATGTGTCCACTTCCTAGCAGGATGATAGGTCCCCAGGGGCGTGTCCCTGGATGCCTGCTGAATCATGCTTCCTGGCCACCCATCATTCAGCCTGCCGGTGGCCCCTTTAGGAAGCTTTTCTGCAGATGAGCACATGGGCCTTTTAGGGAGCGGGCTGTTGGTGAAAATATCCCAGCCCAGATGCACACACCCAGCAATTACTGGGACCACCTTGTTTGTCCAGATGTGGCTAACACATCTGTAGCTCTTAGCGGAGCTGCAGCCTCCTTCGGGAAACACCCTGTTATTCTTAGAATTTGGGGGTTGAATCTTCATCCACCACTAGTGTGCTGTGTGACTTCTCACAGGCAAGATGACCTCTCTGGCTTGCTTAGGAAGCCTAGAAGAATCTGAATGGAGTACTCCAGGGAAGGGCCTGGGACAAAGGCAAGGGAGAGAGGGCTGTTGTGAGGGTCCAAGGAGGTGTTTGGGTGGAGATGCCATGTGAACAATGAAGCAGGGGGCTGGAGGTCAGATCTCCTGAGTTTCAATCTCAGGTGCACCCCCCCAACTTGGTGGCTCCCTACCTTGGGGACAGTAACAGTACCTACCTCATGGGGTGGTGGAGAGGATTAAATGACATCGTGCATGAGAAGCGCTTGACACCCTAGTAAGTGCTCAGAAAATACTACTAAGTGTTATTGATACAAGGATGGCACAGAACATAACAGAATGAAAAACAGACTCTCTGCTGGGTCAAGGTGTCTGCTGGCCCACTGTTCCCACAGGCAGAGGCCGGGGCTCAGCAGGCTTGATTTCCAGGGGATTGGGGACCTGAGCTTGGGCCCCACAGGCCTGTGACATGCCTGAGCATGGCCAGTGGACAGGGGGAGTGCAGGGGTGAGCTCCGTGGGACCCCTGGCCTGGTGGGTGCTGAGCTGCCCTCCCCAGTAGAGCCCTCTGGGTCGGGTCACCAGGAAGAGACTACAGAGACACAAGTCCCTCTACCAAGACCCATACAAGGCCGTGGGCCCGCGCTCACCAGCCCAGATCACGGGGATGCAGGGGGTTCACCTTCTCCAAGGAAGGGGCAGGGCCGGGAGGGAAAACAGGGAGCTATTTCAGGAAGGTGTCGAAGGCCGGGACACTAAAATTAGACCCTTGGTTCCTAAAAAGATATTGGCGCCATCCAAGGCCTTGGAGAGGGGCTCTCCAGCGCGGAATGTGACCTCAGGAGGGGCTCCGCGGGCCTGGGCAATGAGGTCAGTCCGCGGGACCAACGGCACCGGCACCGCCCGACGGCCGGTGGTCACGGGCATCTCTCCCACCCACCCCGCCTGCGAAATTCTGGAACTGGTTCCAGCTGCTTCCTGTCTGCACCCAGCGCACGCGCAGGACGGCGAGGGGGCAAAACCGCCCAGTCCCGGCGCCATCTGGCTGCATTTTTCCTTTTTTGACTGTCCCTTTGCCTCCAGTGCATTCTTTCTGCTCCATCCTGGGGGTGTGTGTTGAGGGGAGCGTACTGGGGGGTGCTCAGAAGTGACCATCTTGGAGCTGAGGCTCCCAGGCCTGGACTGGGACTATGAGCCAGTGCAGGGCCTGGGCCTGCAGGTCAGGGAAGTCCATACTCTGAGCGTTCTTTCCTCATCTCCTCCCTCGGTCCTGAGGCTTCACTCCAACCCTAAGTGATGTGGCTGCTAAACAAGCCAGGGATGGGTTCTAGTGGCCCCCAGGCTCTGAGAAGGCTCCTCTCACCCTCTCCCTAGTGCCCTGGCCTGGGATACAGGACTTTGCCACCTGCATTTGCTCTTGTCCCAAGCTGTTTTCTAGGGCAAGGAAGGTGGCAGATTAGATCTTATCTCAACTCCTGTCTGAATTCCTTTAACAAGTGCTCATGGTTCTTGCCCTATCCCAGGTGGCATAGAAGTAAAGAATCTGCCTTCCGGTGCAGGAGACACAAGAGATGCGATCCCTTGGAGGAGGAACCCACTCCAGTATTCTTGCTTGGAAAATCCCTTGGACAGTAGAGCCTGGCAGGCTACAGTCTGTGGGGTTGCAAAGAGTCAGACTGAGCAATGGAGCGCACACACACATTTCTTGGCATACAGTCTAGAAGGCCCACAGCGTCCAGCCCCACCTACCTCTCACCCCATACCCAACCTCACAGCCTCTTTCCCGTTCCCCAACTCCCTGAGTTCCTTCCATGGGGCCTGCCACTGGCTCATCTCTCCTCCTTGCCCCACTAAGCCTCAAGCATTCCATTTCAACGTTACTTCCTCAGAAAAGCCTGACATTAGCTTAAGGCTCCTTCCTTTCTCTCTGTGACCCTCTCTCCTTTGCTAACACTCATCACACCCATTGCCTGTGGTCCCCACGGGGATGGAAGCCCAGGTAAACTGGGCTATAGTACCGCTGCTGTTACTACTGCTGCTGCTGTGATTCCAGCGTCCAACGCAGAGTAGGTGCTCGAAACACCTGTAGTCGAGCTGATGTGGAACCTGAGAGGGCAGTGCCCTAGTTGCTCTTGGACAGCAGGATCCTGGAAGTTGGGGAACTGGTTATATCCCTCTGCAGACTGGCTGCTCGGGTAGAGGAGGATGGAGGCCATGAGGGAGGCCGAAAGGGGATGTGGGGGAGGGTGCAATTGGAGTAGAGCAGCGCGCAGCTTCTGCTGGGCTCACTCACAGGGGTGGCTTGTCTCCTACCAGCCAGCCCACCTGGCCTTCTTAGCCCTGTCCTTGCTCTGTAGCCTGGATTTCTGGAGAATCTCTAAGACCAGAACAAACAAGCAGATGGAGCTTGAATCACTGCTCAGGGTCCTGCTGGAATTTTCGAAGCAAAACTAGGAGACAGTCTTGAGAGGGATGCTTCAGTCTTCCCCACAGCCTGGGAACTTGGTCCCCTCTGAACCCTAGGAATCGCTCAGATGTGAAGGCTGATGGCTCAGAGCTTGGGGGAGCTCAGAGCCTGGACTGAGGTATCTCCCAGCCTCAGGCCTCCCATCACCTGCTTGAAAATACACGAAACACTCAGAAAGATGTGTTTGGTTGTTGATTTATGGCCAACTCAGCTTTAGCTGGTCCCCTCTCATGACTCCTTCTAAGACATGGGTGTCCAGGCTGTCCAGTCAGCGTCCACCATCTGGTTTAACTCCACCAAGTTTCATGCTCAAAAGTGTCCTGGTTTGGACTTTATGTTGCATGATTATGCCATTAGGTCTATAAGCGCTAAGTCACTTCAGTCATGTCTGACTGTTTGTGACTCTGTGGACTATAGCCCACCAGACTCCTCTGTCTGTGGGATTCTCTAGGCAAGAATAGTGGAGTGGATTGCCATGCTCTCCTCCAGGGGATCTTCCCAGCTCAGGACTGAACTTGCATCTCTAACATCTCCTGCACTGGCAGGCGGGTTCCTTACCACTAGTGCCACCTGGGAAGCCCAGTAATCTAATTTACTAATTGACTAGCTTAATAATTTGGGCTTCTCAGGTGGCGCTAGTGGTAAAGAACCCACTAGCCAATGCAGGTAGATGTAAGAGGCATGGATTCAATCCCTGGGTCGGAAAGACCCTCTGGAGGAGGGCATAGCAACCCATTCCAGTATTCTTGCCTGGAGAAGTCTATGGACAGAGGAGTCTGGTGGGCTCCAGTTCATAGGGTCGCAAAGAGACACAGCTGAGTGACTAACACACATACACATTTACTTCTTCCATACAACAAAATGAATCAGCCATAGGCATACGTATGTCCCCTCCCTCCTACCCCCACCATCCTACCCATCTATGTCAGCACAGAGTGCCAGGCTGGGCTCCTTGTGCATACAGTAGGTTCCCACTAGTTATCCCGATTTTCTTACCTATTACAGTGAGCATGTGTTACTTTTTCTCAAACAATAAACTTAACGAAAACAAAAGGCTGGTCACATGCCACCCCTCACCCAATCCAGCCCCTCCCCACAGCCTGTGTTTCTAGTTTTGACTTTGTGGTATAGGGCGTTCTTCTTGGTTGTTTTTCTTTTTTGTCTTAAAGATTATTATTGCAGCACACCGACTCTAGTTGCGGCACCCAGGCTCCAGAGTGCGTGTGTGTCCTCAGTAGCTGCTTTGCGGCATGTGGGATCTTAGTTCCCTAACCAGGGATCAAACCCACGTCCCTTGCATGGCAAAGGAGATTCGTAACCACTGGACTACTAAGGAAGTCCCTCCCTGGTTATTTTTCTATCACTTATTTCTGGATTTTGGCCAGAAAATTTGTGAGATCTGGCCACAAGAAATGAATTGGTCGTTCTCTTTCTTGACTACAAATTCCCTGAAATCAGGGACATTTGGGGGCTCCTTTACAACAGTGTCAGGATCGTGGTGGGTGTTGACAGATGTTTACTGAGTCCCAGGGATGGAGGAGGACCTGATCTGTCTCCCGGAAGCAGGAGGCCCGGGAGGACATCTTAGAGGTGACAATCCTGAGGTGCCCTGCCCTCCTGCTAGGCGGCAAACATGCTCCATCTGGCAGCAGGTTCTGGAGGGAGCAGCCCTGGGCCTGGCAAGGGCACTTGCTGGGATGTAGGATTCGAGAATGATGTGCCCACAGGAGGGTAGGTTATTCTGCATGGGAGGTGGGTGGGGTGCAAACCATCCTGTGTGATGGCAGCCCGGGCTCTCATCAGACTGCACACTCCCCTGGGTCCCACACGGGGCTGAAGAATCCCTGGAACGTGGCAGAGCTGCTGATAGCACTTGATGCTCTGCGTGTGATCAACCACGTGACTTCCTCAGGGAACCGTGTGAAGGAAAGTCTGCCGGGCAAGCCCCAGCATCCCAATGGTGAATCTCCAAGGTCCTCTTTTTCCCACCTCTGAGAAGCATGATGGGGTGCTGGGAAACAGGGTACAGGGGCCCAGAGACGATATTTAACCATCATCAATAGCCCGACCCTCTGTCTTCCTGGGACCATAAGACAGAGTCATACTACAGTAATAACCATAATCTGTTGTTGTTATTCGGTTGCTAAGTCACGTCCAGCTGTTTGCAACTCCATGACTGTAGCACTCCAGGCTCCCCTGTCCTCCACTATCTGCTGGAGTTTGTTCAAATTCATGTCCATTGAGTCAGTGATACTATTTAACCATCTCATCCTCTGTCGCCCCCTTCTCATTTTTCCTTCAATCTTTCCCAGCATCAGGGGCTTTTCCAATGAGTCGGCTCTTCACATCAGGTGGCTGATGCTGAAGCATCAATCCTTCCAATGAATATTCAGGGAATATTGATTTCCTTTAGGACTGACTGATTTGATCTCCTTGCCCTAAGGAGGGACAAGACCCCAAGGAGGGTCTTGAGGGACTCTGAAGAGTCTTCTCCAGCACCACAGTTCAAAAGCATCAATTCTTTGGCATGCAGTCTTCTTTATGGTGCAACTTTCGCACCCATACATGACCATTGGAAAAACCATAGCCTTGACTAGATGGACCCTTGTCAGCCAAAGTCTTGCTTTAAAGGACCTGCTGGGTGCCAGGGCACTTGGCCCAGAAGGAATGATAGAAATGTGGTCAGAGGCTGCCTTTAGTTGGACAGTTCAGAGCTCCACCAGGGGGCCCACCCCTAGCAGCTGTGGGACTGTATTAGCCCCCCTAGGGCTATTGTACAAAACACCACAGACTGGGTGGCTGAAGCAACAGACGTTTCTTACAGTTCTGGAGGCCGAAAGCCCAAGATCACAGGGTCAGCAGGTTGTGAGGGAATCTCTCGTGTCGCCCTGGCTGTTGGTGGTTTCCTGGCAGTCTTGGCATTCCCCGACTTGTAGGTGCATCACCCCGGTCTCTGCCTTTAGGTCTGCGTGTGTGCACATTTCTGTCCAAATTTCCCCCTTCTATGAGGAGGTCAATCTTATGGGGTCAGGACCCACCCCAAAGACCTTATTTACATCTGCTCACGTCTACAGAGACTCTGGGGCTTCCCAGGTGGCACCAGTGGTAGAGAGCCCACCTGCCAAGGCAGGAGACGTAAGACACGCGTGTCTGATCTCTGGGTCGGGAAGATCCCCTGGAGGAGGAAATGGCAACCCCCTATAGTATTCTTGCCTGGAGAATCCCATAGACAGAGGAGTCTGGCAGGCTACAGTCCATGGGGGTGGTAAAGAGTCAGACGTGACTGAGGTGACTAGCATGCACCCACAGAGACCTCACCTCCAAATAAGGTAATTCTCAAGCACTAGGGTTTGGGGCTTCAGTATGGCCATAACAGTGACCTCGGGTAAATCAGGTAACAGCTCTGAGCCTCCGTTTCCTTGTCTGTTATAAGGGGTTGGTAATAACCCCTCCCTCCTGGAGTTGCTGGGTAGAAATTGGAGTGGGTAGTCATTTCCTTCTTCGGGGGATCTTCCTGACCCAGGGATCAGACCCAGGTCTCCCACATTGCAGGTAGATTCTTTACCATCTGAGCCACCAGGGAAGCCCCTTGTAGAAACATTAGAGGAAATAAAATGCCTGGCCCAGTGCCCACATCATAGTTGGAGCTCAGGAAAACAGCTGCTATTATTTTCTATGTCCTTCCTAGGATGAGCTCAGATAAGAGGCTGCAAGGTCAGGATGTACCTGAATATGATGGCTGGGGGAAGGACAGGACCTGGTGGGGCCAGTCTTGGGAAGATGCTGCCTTAGTCTGACTTGTTCCAAGTCATTTGGTACCTGAGGAAAGGGCTCTGCTTGGCTCCCAGGCAGTGCCTGGGCTTGGCTTCTGCATCTCTGGGTGAGGCACTTGCAGACCCCACTTCCAGGCTTTGCCCCCTGTGGTGCCAGCTCAGGGTTTCTCATTCTCGACCCTGTTGGCATTTGGGGCCAGGTGATTCTTTCTGCTTTGGGCTGTGCTGGTCTGCCTTGCTCCCCGGGCTTTTCTCCAGTTGCAGCGAGCGGGGGCTACTCTCCAGGTGCAATGCGATGGTTTCTCATTGTGCTGGCTTCTCTTGCTGCCGAGTAAAGGCTCTAGGCACCTGGGCTTCAGCAGATGTGGCACATGGGCTCAGCAGTTGCAGCTCCCAGGCTCTAGAGCACAGGTTTAGTAGTTGTGGCACACAGGCTTAGTGGCTTCGCAGCATGTGGGATCTTCCCGGATCAGGAATCAAACCCATGTCTCCTGCATCACACGGTGGATTCTTTACCACTGAGCCACCAAGGTAGCCTGGGGCCAGATAATTCTTTGTCATAGGGCTGTCCTGTGCTTTGCAGCATCCCTGGCCTCTACCCACTAGAAGCAGATGGTACCCCTTCCATAGTTACAACTACCAGTACTGTCTTGTGTGTGTGTGGAAGTCACTTGGTCATGTCCGACTCTTTGCGACCTNAGCCTGGGGCCAGATAATTCTTTGTCATAGGGCTGTCCTGTGCTTTGCAGCATCCCTGGCCTCTACCCACTAGAAGCAGATGGTACCCCTTCCATAGTTACAACTACCAGTACTGTCTTGTGTGTGTGTGGAAGTCACTTGGTCATGTCCGACTCTTTGCGACCTCATGGACTGTATAGTCTGTGGAATTCTCCAGGCCAGAATGCTGGAGTGGGTAGCTGTTCCCTTCTCCAGGGGATCTTCCCAACCCCGGAAGATCTTCCCACCTGCATTGCAGGTGGATTCTTTACCAGCTGAGCCACCAGGGAAGCTGTGGTCAAGTCTTTCTGGGGTCAAGATCATGGCCCTAGTCTAGCTGGCTGCCTTAGGAAGGGCTAGGAGGGTGCTGAACTGCCTCAGGCAGTCAGAATCCCACGTGGCCCAGTCTGGAAATAGGGTCCTGAACAGTTCTCAGGGCAGAAAGTGTCCATCACAGTTGGACCCCCTCCATATCCGGAGCAAATTGTCCTTCCCAAACTGGTGCTGCAAGCCTGGCTCCCTAGGGTCATCTCAAGGTGACTGTGGCCTGGCCTAGGCACGGTGACCAGGGCTTGGCTGTAAACAGGCAACAGGAAGCCCAGAGCAAGGATGGGCCTGGGGAGGCTGAGCCAGGAGAAGGTGTGGACGCAGTGCTGACAGGCCCAACTTATCAGGACCAGGAGCCCAGGCTGCAGGCGAGCGGTTTGTGGGTCTTTATCAGCCGTTAGAGTGACAGAGTTTGCAACAATCCTGCTGGCCATGGGTGCTGACAGCCAGGAGCCTGGCCGGCGGTGGAGCGCAACTTCTGCTCAGAATCCTGTCTTCCCGCTGCAGGGTGGGAGGTGCACGCTGCCGGGACAGTAGAGGAGAGGATGGGGAGGAGAAGGAGGAAAAGAAAGATGATGAGAGAGGCTTGCTTTGTTCCCCACTTTTCTTGCCTTCACAGACTTGAAAATGTGTGTACAATTTCAAAGCTGATGGCTCTTTACTGAAACAAGTTAAATTATTTAAAAACGGGTGGGGTGTAATTGGGGCCCATTAGAGAGAGATGGGAGGAAGCGAACGAGGGAAGAGGTGGGGAAGATGATGCACTAGGAATGAAATCTGAACTCCTCCTCCCACCCCTCACCTGCCCTGCAGAGCCGGGCTCTGCTCACTTTCTCCTCCCATAAGTGAGATGCATCTTGTGGTCACAGGGCCCCGGAATGTGCTCAGTCAACCTTAACTAGTTCACGGGGCTCTCAAGGCTCCCGGGGCATGTGTCTGAGCACAGGAGGTAAGCGGGAAACAGAGGCAGGAAGCTGGCTCTGTGTCCTGGACACTAGCTTCCCCTCTCTGGGCCTCAGTTCTTTCTCTGTTTAAACAAGAGGATGAAAAATGGATAATTTTTAAAAGTCCACTTCATTCTTGTTTGTTTTTAAGGCCTATAGCAGCTGAGCTGTCTTAGCAACAGGGGCTAAGCTAGGGGCATTTCTCTCTCTTCAGGTGGGCTCAGGGCTTTTCCAGGTGGGCTTGAGACAGGCTGGGACCTGGGACCCTTTGCTGCAGTGGTTGCACCTGGACAAACTTTCCTGGAGCAACAAAATACAAACAAATTGTAAGGGACTAAAAACAACTGTGTGCCCATGCAGTTGGCGGCAAATTATGGACAACAAGATACAAAATGAACAAGAAAAATTCAACTGCCACTTCTGAAGAGCTGGGAGCAAGAATAGGGTGTTGGGAGCAAAAGCAGGGCGCTGTGCATGCCCGCTGCACACATCACCAAAGAGGTGGGCAGACCACCTAAGCTACCCCTCCAGCCCCACCCTTAGATGCATCCCTGTCACTGTCGTGCAGCTGTTAAGTCATATCCAGCTTTTTGCGAGCCCGTGGACCACAGCGTGCCGGGCTCCTCTGTCTACCACTCTCTCCTGGAATTTGCTCTCATTCATATCCATTGAGTCAGTGATGCTATCTAACCATCTCATCCTCTGCCCCTCCCTTCTCCTTTTGCCTTCAATCTTTCCCAGCATCAGGGTCTTTTCCTGTGAGCTGGCTTTTCACATCAGGTGGCCAAAGTATTGGAGCTTCAGCTTCAGCATCAGTCCTGCCAATGAATATTCAGGATGGATTTCCTTTAGGATTGACTGGTTTGATCTCCTTGCAGTCCAAGGGACTCTTGAAAATCTTCTCCCACACCACAATTCAAAACTATCAATTCTTCATTGCTCAGCCTTCTTTATATGCAGGCCAGGAAGCAACAGTTGGAACTGCACATGGAACAACAGACTGGTTCCAAATAGGAAAAGGAGTACGTCAAGGCTGTATATTGTCACCCTGCTTATTTAACTTATATGCAGAGTACATCATGAGAAACACTGGACTGGAAGAAACACAAGCTGGAATCAAGATTGCCGGGAGAAATATCAATAACCTCAGATATGCAGATGACACCACCCTTATGGCAGAAAGTGAAGAGGAACTAAAA
>SJYX01016083.1:219196-266611 GCA_006410675.1 Oreotragus oreotragus
AAGGCTATGGTTTTTCCAGTAGTCATGTATGGATGTGAGAGCTGGACTGTGAAGAAGGCTGAGTGCCGAAGAATTGATGCTTTTGAACTGTGGTGTTGGAGAAGACTCTTGAGAGTCCCTTGGACTGCAAGGAGATCCAACCAGTCCATTCTGAAGGAGATCAACCCTGGGATTTCTTTGGAAGGAATGATGCTAAAGCTGAAACTCCAGTACTTTGGCCATCTCATGCGAAGAGTTGACTCATTGGAAAAGACTTTGATGCTTGGAAGGATTGGGGACAGGAGAAGAAAGGGACGACTGAGGATGAGATGGCTGGATGGCATCACGGACTCAATGGACGTGAGTCTATGTGAACTCCGGGAGTTGGTGATGGACAGGGAGGCCTGGCGTGCTGAGATTCATGGGGTCACAGAGAGTCGGACACGACTGAGCGACTGAACTGAACTGAACTCTCACATTAGAACATGACCACTGGGAAAAATCAGAGCTTTGATTATAACGACCTTTGTGGGTGAAGCGATGTCTCTGCTTTTGAATACGTTGTCTATGTTTGTCCTAAAGAATCTCCTGCATTGAAGAAGACCTGGGTTCAGACTCTGGGTTGGGAAGATCCCCTGGAGAAGGAAATGGCTACCCATTCCAGTATTCTTGCCTGGAGAATCCCATGGACAGAGGAGCCTGGTGGGCTGTAATAGCCCATGGGACTGCAAAGAGTTGGACACAACTGAGGGACTAACCCCTTCACTTTCACTTTCTAGGTTTGTCATAGCTTTCCTTCTAAGGAGCAAGTGTCTTTTAACTTAATGGTCATAATCACCATCCGCAGTGATTTTAGAGCTGAAGAAAATAAAACCTCACTGCTTCTACTTTTTCCTCTTCTATTTGCCATGAAGTCATGGGACTGGATGCCATGATCTTAGTTTTCTGAATGTTGAGTTTCAGGCCAGCTTTTTTCACTCTCCTCTTTCACCCTGGTCAAGAAGCTCTTTAAACATATCCCTACCTTACCCTATATAAGGAACCAGCTCTCCTCACTTTGAGGAATGAGCAAGGGAACCTGTTACCTGTTTTTGCTTCCCCCTGCTGCAGCAAGAACCAGTAAAGCCTCGTCTGCATTTCTTGTCTGGCTCCTTATCAATTTCTATTGACTGGGGAAGGTCAAGAACCCTGACTGGTATCAAGCTAGTTTGGGCTTCCTGACAGCCTGGCAGTCTCAGGGCTGTCGGATTCCTCACACACACAGCAGATCAGGAGTCCAGTGAAACTTAAACCCACTCAGCCAGGTGTGGGTCCTACCCAACTCTCACACAAGCAGACACCGCTGAAGAACTGAGATTTAGTTCAATGCTGGTGATGGGGTGAAGACGTGGGGACTGTGTGGTTCTAGAAGAAAAGATTCTGAGCCTTACCTCCGAGCCAGACAGATTGAAACAGACCAGTGGACCCCGAGAGCAGGCGTCATCTGTTGTTGACCATGAACAAAGAGTATTTTAAATGATCTTTAAAAGGTGTGGGAGTCTATCCAAAAACTACCTCGCCCCCATGTAAAAAAAAATGATCCTAGTAAGTTGATTGCCGAGAAGGGACATTATAGCACTTAGGTTTTATTCCCTGAGTGCTCCATCCTGGGGACATTCCTGCCACTCTCTTCCCCTCCCCAGAGTTTCTTCTGGGGCCCAAGTGCCTGACTTGCCAGCACCCAGCAGAGCTCTGAGAGTAGGGGCAAGGGAGGGCGTACCACCTACCCTCTTCACCAGTTGCACTCCATGTAGATCTGTACCTCCACTGGGATGTCTCTCTCTAGACTACTCTAGGGGGCTGGGCTGTGGGAGGTGAGCTCATCAGACCCCAAGAAATCAATCTGTGGGGTGAGGAAAGCCCTGAGTGTTGGGGTCACAGAATTAAAGACAGGTAGATTGAAGCTGAATCCTGGTTGGGTCATTTCACTGTGACTTGAGACTACATTACTTAAGCTGCATGCGTCCTATGTTAGGTGAGCAGGGGAGCTCTGTATTCCTTGTTGTCTGTTAGGGCCCAGAAGTTAGACAGTGCTTGGCATACAGTAGACACCCAATATGTAGTTGTTGAAGGGGTGAATGAATGCCATACTTTCCTCATCTATAAAATAGAGCAATACCTATCTGTATTAGTTATCTACTGCTGCATAACAAATGAACCCTAACGGAGGATCCTCTTGGGCTACAGTCGATAGGGTCACAAGAAAATCGGACATGACTGAAGCAACTAAGCATGCATGCAGTGATTTGAAAAATAAACATTTATAATCCCACAGGTCCTGTGGATCAGGAATCTGGGTGGTTCTGGCCCTTCTCTCGTGTGGTCACTGCCAGGATGTCAACAGGGGCTGCAATGTCTGCAGGCTTACCTGGAGCTGGAGGATCAGTTCCTGCTCCCCAGAATAGGTACAACTGATTTTTTATTAATTAATTTTTATTGGAATATAGTGATTTACAATGTTCTGTTAGTTTCTGCTGTACAACAAAGTAAATCAGTTATACATATACATATATCCACCCTTGTTTAGATTCTTTTCCCATATAGATCATTACAAGTATTGAGTAGAGTTCCCTGTGCTCTACAGCAGGTTCTTACTAGTTATCTAATTTATATACGTGTGTACGTGCATGCTAAGTCGTCTCAGTTGTGTCTGACTTTTTGCAACCGTATGGACTGTAGCCCACCAGGTTCCTCTACCCATGGGATTCACCAGGCAAGAATACTGGAGTGAGTTGCCATTCCCTTCTCCAGGAGATCTTCCCAACTCAGAGGTCAAACTTTCATCTCTTACATACTCTACATTGGCAGGCAGGTTCTTTACCACTAGCACCACCTGAGAATCCCTATTTTATATATAGTACTATGCATGTGTCAGTCTCAGTCTCCCAATTTATCTTCCCTTGTGGCTCAGCTGGTAAAGAATCCACCTGCAATGCGGGAGACTTGGGTTTGACTACACCCCAGTATAGTCCATGGGGTCGCAAAGAGTCAGACATGACTGAGCGACTTTCACTTCACCTCAGTCCCCCTTATACCCTGGTAACCGTAAGTCTGTTTTCTACATCTGTGAGTTTATTTCGTTTTGTAAATAGCTTCATCTGTACCATTTTAAAAAAGACTCCGCATGTATCATGTGATGTTTGTCTTTCTTTGCACAACTGGTTTCTTGGTGGAAAGTATATACAGTAACTGAGTATAAAGCAGTTATATATAGTAATCATAATAATAATGAGCACAACTGCTAATTTGTATTGAGTACTTAACTTTGTGCCAGGCCCTGTGATAAGCACCCTACATGTTTCATTCAATCGTTCCACTGCCTCACGAGTCAGGTAGTATTATCAATAGGCAAAGAGAGGCTGCAGTAGCTTTCCCTGGAATACAGCTAGCATCTGGTTATCAATTGCTGCATGACAAATCACCCTGAAACTTGGGGGCTTAAAAAATGTTTTCTTCTCTCTTACAATTTCTGTGGGTCAGGAGTATGAGAGGGCTAGTTCAAGGTCTTTTGTCCCAGAAGTCAGATGGTGGGGAACATCCTTCTCCATATGGCCTCAGGACAGGTGGGTTAGCTTGGGCTTCCTTACAGCATGGCAATCTCGAGGCTGTTGGACTCTTTACACGACAGCTCAGGACTTCAGTACAAGTGTTTTGCTGGGCAAGCTAAACAGAAGCGCCTCCACCTTTTATGACCCAGCCAGAGAAGTCACAGGGCTTTACTTCTGCCTTATTCACAAGCCTGTCCAGATTCAAGAGGAGGGAACATGGACCCCCTTTTCAATGAGAGGAGAGTCAAGTCCCACTGTAGGAAGAGCATGGAGGGTGGGAGATCCTGCAGCCCTCTTTGACGGTTCAATCTGTCACACTAGTGAGAGGTGGGACTGAAATCTGAATGCCAACAAGTTGATTCCTGGACCCCAAACTCTGCCTTTCTGTACTATGTTGCCCCATAAAGGCTAAGTCCCCCAGAGACCTAAGGCATAAATAAAAGGATATAGAAGTTCAGATCAAAGATCCTTTGCAAATACTAGATGTCCCTGTCCTTTCTTGAGGCTGCTGCAACAAAACACCACAACTGGATGGCTTAAAACAAGAGAGATTCATGCTATCACAGTTCTAAAAGCTGGAAGTCAGAGACCAAGGTGTTGGCAGAGCCATGCTCTCTTCAAAGGCTCAAGGTAAGGATTCTTCCTTGCATCTTCCAGTTTCTGGTGGTTTCACGAATTCCTTGGTGTTCCTTGGCTTGTGGACACGTGGCTCTAATCTCTGACTCTGATTTTATATGGCTTTCTCCTTACATGTCTGTCTGTATCTGTGTGTCTCCTCTTCATTTATTTATGTATTTATTTTTGGCTGCATTGGGTCTTAGTTATGGCAGGCAGGATTTTTGTTGTGGTGCACAGACTTCTCTCTCTGGGCTCCAGAGTGCGTGGGCTCAATAGTTCCCGTGCATGTAAGTCCTGAAGCATGCAGAATCTTAGTTCCCTGACCAGGGCTTGAACCCGAGTCCCCTGCACTGAAAGGCAGATTTTCAAGTACTGGACCATCAGGGAAGTCCCTGTCTCCTCTTTTTATGAGGACACCAGTCATGTTGGATTTAAGGCCCTTCCTGTTCCAGTATGATCTTATCTTAGCTAATGACATTGGCAAAGATCCTATATCCAAATAAGGTTGCATTCTGAGGTTCTGGGTGGTGTGAGTTTTAGGGGACACAGCTCAGCCCAGTACAATGCCCCTTTCTGATTTTCCAGTCACACCTAGTTGCTTTCCGGTCCTTCTCATCACTCCACACAGTCATTCAAACGGGGGAGCACAGCTCCAGGTCCAGGCCATCAAGGAGGCTGCCTTCCCTGGGGAGTAGTGTCAGGGGAAAGAGCCAACCAGGGTGACATCAGAGCCCTGCCAGCACCTCCCCCACTTCCCGTGGTGGGACTCTCACGGGGCCTGCTTCCCGCACACCCGGGCCTGCTCCTGTGTCTGACCCTGCCCAGCACAGGGTGTCCTCTCCTGGAACAGCTCTATTAATATTCCTCATGTGGACGTTCTGGGCCAGCCATTCATGCACGCGTCCTCACGTGCGTCCCCCACTCCACCATTCATGAGTGTCGCCCTCCAGGCGGGGCTGGCTCCCTCCTCTCTCCTGTGCCCTCTCTCTGTTCTCTGCTCCTTCCCGCCCTCCTCTGCTCTGTTTGCAGAGAACCTGCAGGATCTAAGCCACTGTGTGCTTCTTCTTGACTGTGAGCTAGAGGCTCTGCGTTCACATCATGCATTGTACTCCGAATGAATGACATCGGTCTAGGACACATCCCAGGGGCTGCCCTGTGAAAGGCGCCCCCTGCAAGTGTGTGAGCAGCAGTGGGCAGCCAGTCTTGGTGTGGTCTGCCCTTTCATAGGCGTCCATGAAGACCCTTCATCCCCTTCTCCTGACCCTTGTGCTGAGGCTGTGAACTGCTGCCATCCCTGGATGGATGGCCACTGGCTGGCATCGAGACCCATGAACATACTCGTAGCCTCTATCAGTGAATCTCGTTCTTGGGCATTTGTTATTTTATAAATTTAATGGTTTTGGTCATACCACACAGCATGTGGGATCTTCATTCACCTACCAGGGATTGTACCCGTGCCCCCTGCAGTGAAAGAGCAGAGTCTTAACCACTGGACCACCAGGGAAGTCCCCTTGGGAGTTTATCTTGAGTAAAATATCTAAGACCATGGCTCTCAGTCAGGTGCATTTTTGCAATGTCTGGAGATACTTTTGGTCAATTTGGGTAAGGAGCTAGAGACCCAGAATGCTGTCAACTACCCTGCAACACGCAGGATAGCCCCCTGACCCCAACAGGAGATTGTCTGACCCCAAATTGTCTACAGGGCTGAGGCTGAGGCAAATTGATCTAAAAGGACAAAAAGTCTACATAGTTAAAGAGTTTTATAGTAGCATTAATTAAACTAATAAGAAAAATCTAGGCACTATCAAATTAGGACAGTTAATTATATTAAGAATATTAAATTCAGTGAGCTATAAAATAGCCGTTTAAAAGGATAAATATGACAGCTCTTTAGCAGCATGTTGTGCTTAGTCGCTCAGTTGCGTGTGACTCTTGGCGACACTATGGGCTGTAGCCCATCAGGCTCCTCTGTCCATGGAATTCTCCAGGCAAGAACACTGGAGTGGGCTGCCATTGCCTTCCCCGGGATCTTCCCGACCCAGGGACTGAACCCAGGTTTCCCTCATTGCAGGCAGATTCTTTACTGTCTGAGCCACTAGGGAAGGCCTGGTGGCTTTAGCAACATAGAGAAGTATATTAAAATTATATATGAAATGAATATTATACATAATTATATATATTATATATATGTGTGTGTGTGTCATTTGATATCTTAGCTCCCCAGTGAAGTGAGTGAAGTCGCTCAGTCGTGCCCGATTCTTTGCGACCCCATGGACTGTAGCCTACCAGGCTCTCCGTCCATGGGATTTCCCAGGCAAGAATACTGGAGTGGGTTGCCATTTCCTTCTCCGGGATATCTTCCTGACCCAGGGACTGAACCCAGGTCTCCCGCATTGTAAACAGATGCTTTACCGTCTGAGCCACCAGGGAAGTCCTACCAGGGATCAAACCCACTGGCCCCTGCAGCGGAAGTGTGAAGTCTTAACCACTGGACTTCCAGGGACGCACCTAAAACTGTTAATTAGCTATGAAAACCTGAAAAGTCATGAGAACTCTATGTAAGGAGGGAGACACTGAATGAAGAAGCTGTGTCCCCTGGAATTGGTTAAAACTAGGTGTCAAGGAGGGAGATACCCAAAGAGGAAACTGTGCCCCCCTGGAACTGGTTAAAACTTAGAAGCTTGGGGGAGGGGCCCCATGGGACTGAGACCCGGAACTCTGAGGAGGATGGAGAAGAAGCAGAAGAGTACTTGGGGCCAGCTCTTCAGGCCAGACATGGACACGCTGAGTGTTAGGTCATGAATCAGGTCATATCCACCTTTGGCCTTAAACTCTGATGGCTCCGTCTTACTTGGAGTAAAGTTAGCCCAAGTCTGAAGTAGAAGGCTCTGCTCTGTTCAGCCCTCACCACCTCTCTGATCCCGTTTCCTCCCTCTCTCTCGTCTCACTCACTCCACTCCCTAATGCTGACCTCTTTGCCATTCTTGCATGTTGCAACACACTGTTGTGTTGCCTGGCTCCCTCTTCCCCTAGAACCATTGAGGCAACCTCCTTCCCTCCTTCAATTCTTTGCTCCAATATCACCTCCCCGGTGAGTTCTTCCTGAGCTTCCTGCCAACAACTCAACAACCCCTAACACAGCTCTCCCTCTTCTCTGCTTTATTTTCCTCCTTAGAATTATCACTTTCTAAAATATTAAATGGGGCTTCCCAGGTGGTGATAGCGGTAAAGATTCTACCTGCCAATGCAGGAGACAAGGGTTTGACCTCTGGGTCAGGAAGCTCTCCCAGAGTAGGAAATGGCAACTCACTCCAGTGTTCTTGCTGGGAGACTCCCAAGGACAGAGGAGCCTGGCGAGCTATGTAGTCCATGGGGTCACAAAGAGTTGGACATAACTGAGCAACTGAGCACACACACAGTATGCTATATATTTTAGTTACTTCATTTTATGGGTCTATCTCCTTCTATGAGAACGTAAGCTTCCCAAATATAAGGCTTTGTCTGTTTTGTTCACTGCTGTGCCCTGAACACCTTGACGAGAGTAAGCATTCTGTGAATGTTTGTTGAATGAATGAGTTAGAACCTTGCCCAGTTCGAATGTAGGTGCCATAAAAAAGAGAGCACATGGTTCCTCATGTCCGAATGGCCTGGCCTGCCCTCCCCGCCCCCGGCAGGCAGCGGGCTGCTGTGGTTGTTCTGTCCTGGGCAGAACTGGAGACTGGCCAGTCACTCCTGACCTGCGGCCGTCTAAAGCCTCCAGGCCCCCTCCGGCCCCATCCCATCAGGAAGAGGGTGTGGTTTCCTGGGGGACACTGGCCAGAGCCTGCCGGGCCAGGGAGGAAAGCTCGGCACAATGCACGTGTGTTACCTGTTGCCCTCCCACCTTCAGATCCTAAAAACCTAGTGGGAGAGGGTGGTTGAGAGCAGGTGCCAGGCCAGAGGGCTGTCTTCAGATAAGTCCCTGGCAGCAGGGCCTTGTGACTGTGCTGCCTTCTTCTGTCTCATTTTCAGGCCTGGGGTGCCTTCCTTTCCCTTACACAGAGGGCTCATCTCAACCAGACAGAACCTGGACCAACCATGGGACTTGTCTGCAGAGCAGACGCAGCAGCCGTAACCAGGAGGAATAAACAGCCAAGGTCAAAACCATGTGATGGTGATGACAACGATGGTAAAAGGCATTGGTGAGCGCAGAAGCAGAAAGCAGCAGACTTAGGATAATTCAGGGAGGTTTGAAAAAAGGGGCTGTTTATGAAAGAGTAGACATGGGATGCTAAGTCCTGTGCTCGAGCACTGCTTATGAGAGCCAAGGCTCGGAGGCGAGTAAGTGTCTGCCAACAGAGGGGGCGAGCACACAAGGGACTACTACTCAGCCGTTAAAAGGGGTGGAATCATGCCACTGGCAGCAGAGGGGCGGACGCCAGAGACTGTCATGCTGAGAGAAGTCAGGCAGGCAGTGAAGGGGAAACATCATCCTTCTATGTGCAATCTAAAGAGAAATGATGCAAATGAACTTATTTACAAAATAGAAACAGACTCACAGACTTAGAGGGAGAACTTATGGCTGCTGGGGAGAAAGATGGGGGACGGAGGACATGCACATACTGCTGTATTTAAAGTGAATAACCACAGGTCCTACTGTACAGCACAGAGAGAGCTCTGCTCAACGTTATATAGCAACCTGCATGGGAAGAGAGTTTGGAGAAGAATGGATGCATCTACCTGTATGGCTGAGTCCCTTTGCTGTCCACCTGAAACCATCACAGCTTGGTTAATTGGCAATACTCCAATATAAAATACAAAGATTTAAAAATATATATACAAATTCCCAGAAAACGGAGAAATTGACCTGAGGTTGTCAACTCCAAGATACACACTGATAAAAATTGTTAGAAAATATGATCAGGTCACCCAGGCTAAAAGAATATACCGAATTATTTTATGAGGATGATAAATTAGGCTATGATCAGACATTCCCAAGAGCAACATACAAAGCAAGGCAACAACAGACAGAGCGACATTTTCCAGGGACTAAGGAAATAAGTGTGTTACTGCTAGGTGCTCAGTTGCACCTGACTCTTTGAGACCCCATGGACTGTAGCCCGCCCAGGCTTCTCTGTCTATGAAATTCTCCAGGCAAGAATACTGGAGCGGGTTGCCATTCCCTCCTCCAGGGGATCTTCCTGACCCAGGGACTGAACCCGGGTCTCCTGCGTTGTAGGCAGACGCTTTACCGTTTGAGCTACCAGGGAAGCGCCAAGGAAATAAAGTGTGAAGTAAAAACTTTCTATCTAGTTAAATTGCCCTTCAAGTATCAAAGGGTAAGATCTCAAATAATATAGTTCTCAGGCATCCTTTCAGAGAAATCTCCTGGCTGTAGGGTGGCACAGTGGAATCCATTTGTTAACTCCAGCGATTAGCTGTTTCACACCCAGTGTGTAAGCTAGAAGGGCATGCCCATGGGTCTGCCCGTTCTCGGAAATACCTGCTTTAAATTCACCAACACCAGCAGCAATAGTCAGGATAGCACAGTCAGCCTGGAATGCGCCTGTAATTGTGTTTTTTATGAACTCTCTGTCCTGGGGCCTTCCTTGGTGGCTCAGTGGTAAAATATGCCTGCAGATGCAGGCAGGCACTGCGGATGTGGGTCTGATCCCTCGGTTGGGAAAATCCCCTGGAGAAGGGAATGGCAACCCACTCCAGTCTTCTTGCCTGGGAAATCCTGTGGACAGAGGGGCCTGGAGGACTTAGTCCATGGGGTTGCAAAAGTCACATGACTTAGTGACGAAACAACAACAAAGCTAGGTGATGAGCTTGATCCAACCAGGAGGCAACTGGGGAAACCTGGGTTAAAAGGTTGACGGTGAGCGTTTACTATACGTATGTGCAGAGCAAAACCTACAAAATATTGGGGGCATGATTGGAAGAATAGTATCTATCAACAGAGAGAAAGTTTAAATGTCAAAAGACACTCTTTGTACATTTCAATACACATTAATATGAAAACCTAGATGAAATAGATAAATTATTAAGGAATGTGGCTTTCCAAAATCAGTGTGACTGAGGTAGAATGAACTTATAAATAAACCCATTTCCATAGAAGAGGCAGAAAATTATTCCTGCAAAAAGGCGAAAACACCAAAAACAAACAAACAACGACAACAACAGAAAAAACCCAGTCCCCTGTGATTTCACGGGGGAAATCCTACCTCAGCTTTAGAGTCAAGACAACCCCACTGTTGCATCGCTTCAGAATACAGAAAATTAAGGGCAATTTCACATGCTTTTACTGATACAATTCACACCCATCTTTTAACCACACATTGAGAATATTCACAAAGATGTGCAGCCATCACGACTAGTTCCAGAACACTTTCATCACCCTGGAAAGAAACCCTATACCTATTAGCAGCTGGTCCCCATTGCCCCTCTCCTCCAGTCTCTGGCAATCACTAATCTCCTCCTTGTCTCCATGGATTGGCCTATTCTGAACGTTTCATAGAAACGGAATCACATGATATATGGTCTTTTGTTTCTGCTTCTTTTATTTAGTGTGATTATTTTCAAGGTTCATTTATATTGTAGCAAGAATCATCGTTATTCTTTTATGGCTAAAGAATATCCCATTGTATGGCTAGGCATGTTCGTTTATCCATTCATCAGTTGATGGACATGTGAAATGCTTCCGCTTTTTAGTTATGATAAATAAAGCTGCTATAATATAAACATTTGTATACAAGTTTTTGTGTGGACATATTTTCATTTTTCCAGAGTGTATTGATTGGAGTAGATTTACTGGGTCACGTGATAACTCTATATTAAATAGTATAAAGTTTATCATATGGTATCTCTATATTAAACGGTATAGAGTTTATCACGTGGTAATTCTATACTAAACAGTGTAGCATTTATCACATGGTAATTCTATGTTAAATGGTGTATAGCTCTTAGTTGAATTTAACTTCTCTGATCCTCTCCATTCCTCTTAATCAGCCTCTTTCTTAAGGGAACTTGAAATCTGGGTGACACTCTGGTGTTCATTTAGATTCTGATTCCACTTGTCTGGCTGGAATTTGGGCAGCAAGACCAAGGCTAGGGAATGACTCTAGGGGAGAGACTGTGTTAGCCAAAACACCCTCACATGCCTGCTGCTTAGCTCTCTTACTTTACCTTTTGAACAACAACAACAAAAATGGTATAGAGTTTCTCACGTGGTAACTCTATATTAAACAGTATAGCATTTATCACATGACAACTCTTTATTAAGCTTTTTGAGAAACCACCAAAGTGCTTTCCAAAAGAGTTGCATCATTTTCCATTCCCACCAGCCGCATATGAGAGTTCTAATTTCTGCACATCCTTGTCAACCCTTACTATCTTCCTTTTTTTAAAAAATTAGAGGCATCTTAGTGTATAAAGTGATATCTCACTGTGGATTTGATTTGCATTTTCTTAATGGCTCATGACACTGAGCAACTTTTCATGTGTTTATTAGCCATTTGTACATCTTCTTTGCAGAAATATATATTCAAATCCTTTGCCCATTTGAAAAATGGGTTATTAGTGTTTTTGCTGCTATATTTTAAGAGTTTTTAAAATGTATTCTGGACATTTAAATATGTGATCCACAATTATTTTCAAATATGGGCTGTCTTCATGTTCTTGATAGTATCTTTGATGCACAAAATTTTAAAATTTTGATGAAGTCTAATTTATCTGTTTTTTTTCTTCAGTTGCCTGTGTGTTAGTCATCCTATTTTACCTGATCCAAGAGTGACAAAACAAATGTGGCAAAAATATTAAAGAATGGTTTTATCCAAGTAAGGGGTATATGGAACTTCTCTCAGTTATTCTCGGAACTTCCTTATAGGTTGGAAATTAGTTCAAAATAAAAAGCAACTGGCCCTAGAAGGCCTTCAGTACACTGAGAGTGTGAGTGTCACCCGGGACGATGTATCTTTTGTATATACTGGTCCATGGGTTCCTACAGCCTCCCTGCAGGGCAGATACTGGCCTCATGTCCATCTCATGGTTGAATCAGTTGAATCACCGCCTTCATGTGTGACCTTGGACAGGGACTTTTGTCTTTCTGGGCCTCTGTTTTCCCATATGTAAAATGAGGAGAGGGACCAGTGGCTGCATATTCCAGGGCAAGGGTGGAGATGCACTGGAGAAAGGAGGAGGAGGGAGAGAGCTGGAGGGAGGGGGTGCTTAGAGTTTCCTTGCAGTGGCAGCAGCAACAGCTCCTGGTTCTTTGGGACTGACCTGACCTGATGTGTGTGTGTGTATTAGTAACCTGGTCATGTCCAACTCTGCAACCCCATGGACTGTAGCCCTCCAGGCTCCTCTGTTGATGGGATTTTCCAGGCAATAAAACTGGAGTGGGTAGCCATTCCCTTCTCCAGGGAATCTTCCCAACTCAGGGATCAAATCCAGGTCCCCTGTGTTGCTGGTGGATTCTCTACTATCTGAGCCAACAAGGAAGCCCCTGTGACCTGACCTGGGCTGGATTTTAAAGGAAGGATGAACTTAAATTCCATTCTGTTCTTTATTCCCCTCTTACCTAAGATGCTTTCTCTGCCTAGTGGGAGTGGAACTCTGTCCCAAGTAAGAAGGTGACGACGAACTAAATGTGCAGGACAAGCAAACTCTACCTTGATCTGATGCTGAGCAGAAAGGGCACCAAGTTCCAAGAAGAAACTAAGCTGTTTGGCTATGGGAATTTTAGAGAATGCTCACTCGCAAAAGGCCCACTCAAGACCAAGAGCCTAACATAAGCCAAACACAGTTAATTTGGTAAATGTTTGACGATGTTAAGTCATAACATGAAAGATCTCTAGGGAAAGATTCCATGGCCTTTCCTTGCAAGGACAGGATGGAAGTTCCAAAAACTGTTGTCTAAGAGGGCACTGTGGGGAAACGCAGAGTGCAGGGATTGGAAAACAGCCAGCACAGCAGCCAAGGTTTCTGAAAGATTGTATCCACTTGGCATTCTCCTTTTATCCTCACGTGCACACACGGGTACTCAGTCCCTTCAATTGTGTCCGACTCATTTTGACCCCATGGACTGTGGCCTGCCAGGCTCCTCTGTTCATGGGATTCTCCAGGCAAGAATACTGGAGAGTGTTACCATTTTCCCCTCCAGGGGATCTTCCCGATTCAGGGATGGAAGCTGTGTCTCCTGCATCTCCTGCATTACAGGTGTATTTTTTAACCACTGAGCCGCCATGGAAGCCCCTTAATCTTCACACAAGCCCACACTGTTCCTATTTCATGGATGGGAAAAGAGCAGCACAGATAATTCTGTGACTTTCCTGAGGTGGCACAGCTCTTGGCACCAAGGGTGCTCGAATCTTGCCCATCCCTCTTCCCCACCTCCGAAGGGTGGATGAGGAGACTGAGGCCCCAAGGGGATGCGGCTTGTACAGAGCCGGGAGCTCAATGACCAGGCAGGGCTGATGGTGTGGGGGTGGGAAGGGGGCTTGTGAGCCTGTGCTCTTTCTCCTGATACTGGAGGAGGGGTGGGGTGCAAGGAGCCTGCCAATTGATCGATGATGGCCATGAGTTGGGGAGGCATGCTGGCCTGTTGCAGCTGCAGAGGTCCAGTCCTGTAGTTAGCCCCCTGGGCTGGGGGTCAGTGCTGTCATGCAGCAGAATCCTCTCCACCCTCTTAGCCAAAGGCTGCACTGTTTCACCCCAGACAGTGGTGAGGTGGTCAGACCCAGGATGTCAGCGCTCTTGAGGACAGGCAACTGGAGACCCTCACAGTGAAGGCCGGCAGTGGATATCCAAGCACAGTGAGGTGGAACCGGGTGGAGATGCTAATGAAAATTGGAGAACTCCCCTTTGTCCTGATTCCCACGTCCACTACCTGCAGACAGAAGAACCCGGGTAAGAGAGCGGCCCCCAAGCCCCACCCTCTTCTCCGCGTGTCCTGTTGCCAGATTGAAATAGGACGTCCAGTTAAGTTTGAGTGTCAGACAACACGGGACTAATATTTTAGGGTAAGGAAGCCCCAGTTTACTGGGCTGAGCTGTGCCCCCCAGGAATTCCCCTCCTGAAAGAGTCCTGGAGGAGTGAGCTCTTGGGCTCAGCTCATTAAAAAAAGTGAAGTCACTCAGTTGTGTCCAACTCTTTGTGACCCCATGGACTATAACCTACAAGGCTCCTCTGTCCATGGGATTTTCCAGGCAAGAGTACTGGAGTGGGTTGCCATTTCCTCAGCTCATTAATACTCTCTATCCCAGCCAGTCTAGATAAGAGGAGACGTTTGTTTAATTAGGGAGTCCCAGGTCTGGGAACAGACTCTCCCACCTAGAGACAGGGCACAAGCTTGTCCAGGGTCAGCTCCTGACCCAGTGAGGTCAGCTGCTTGGGCCGTGGAGCATCTCTCCAGGGGCTCCCCGATATGGCTTTTTCCCCTGAAGCCAAAACCAGTCCTTTAATTGGTGACTTTGAGCCTTCAAACCAGACAGACTGGGTGAAGCCAATGCCCTGCCACCACCCTCAGAGGTTAAGAGCCGCATCCCCTAGACCAATTTATGTTAAATTTCTATCATTTCTCTCTCAAAGATTCCTGACTGATGCAGCTCCTACAAGAAACTGCATACCTTTTCTTAGAAATGTATCTTGAGAACAAGGTATCTCAGCCCTTGGTAACAGCCCAAGTCTAGAACCTTTGCAGACAAAATTGCTGAGCACTGTCCAATTTAATTTTCTCCTCTTGTAATGTGAGTTGATCCCCGTGGTCAAACAGAAAGCAGAGAACACTGAGTGAAGACCCCATGTCCCTCCTGGATTAGCAGGACCGGAGAACGGTTGTCACACCCACTTCCAGGCTCCTGGCTCTGAGTTAAGATAATCCTTTATCTTGTTTCCTGTGGGAAGAAGGTGAGATTACTGGACCAAGACAATCTTGGGAGGGAACCACCTCAGGAGGCAGAGGGACCTCTTTTCCATGGTGTCTCTGGCTCAGCATCACAAGATCCACAAATGTCCAGCTGGTCGGTGGGGGTCAACATGTACGTCCTCAGTCCTGCTTCTTAAGGACCCCTCCTCAATCTGCTGAAGGGGGAAGTCTGTCTGCTTGTTAAGACTGTAGGAAACTTGAAGGCAGTCTTTGGGCCTTCTAATTCCTCCATCTATCCCCACTGTGCCAGGACAGAACTCTTGTAGGGTGTGGATTCTGGGGTGTACCTCTCATCCTTCCTTCTGTATCCCTCCCACCTGCTGAGACAGCTCAGACTGTCCAGCCTTTTGGAAAGTTATTGAATGTGTTTTCTGCTTTCTGTCTGACCACAGGGATTAACTCACATTACAAGAGGAGGGAGTTAAATTTTATGGTGCTCAGTACTTTAGTCTGCACAGGCTCTAGACCTTGGGCTGCTACCCAGGGCTGAGATACCTTGTTCTCCAGATACACTTCTAAGAAAAAGATTTGCACTTTCTTTTGGGGACTGTGTCAGGAATTTTTGAGACAGAAATGATAGAAATTTAACTTAAATTGGTCTAGGCAAAGGAGGGGTATATTTATTGGTTGAAAGTAAATTGACTTCAAGATTTGCTGAGTCCAGGGGCCCCAGTGATGTCACTAGAATGTCAGCTATGGGGACAAAGAATGAATACAACCCTTTTTGGAGGTGAGGGGAGGGATAAGGTGACCCTTTCAGAATTCTTTTTTCCTTTTGGGTTATAACAACGAAAAAGAGAGGGGAAGAAAGGAGAGACAGGGAGAAAAGGGGAGAGAGAGAGACTATTACCCTGCAACATGCAGGCAACCATAGTCAGATGCTTTGAGTATTGTTGTTGGAGCTGGACTTGGGATGCGTGCTCGGTTGTGTGAGACTCTTTTGCTACTGCATGGACTGTAGCCAGCCAGGCTCCTCTGTCCATGGCATTCTGCAGGTAAGAATACTGGAGTGGCTTGCCATTTCCTTCTCCGGGGGATCTTCCTGACCCAGGGATCAAACCTATGTCTCTTTTGTCTCCTGCACTGTCAGGCAGATTCTTTATCACTGCACCACCCGGGAAGCTAGACATGGAGTGGGAAGAGCTAATTGCTATTTTCTTCCAGGCTACCAAACTCAGACCTTCCTCTGCTAACCATAAGTCTAGAAGTTCACCCCAAGAGCAGAGACAATCTACACACTCAGATTGGTTTCTAAAGCATACACACACACGCACACACACGCGCGCACACACGCACACACAGATGCACACACGCACACACACAGGGGTGCCACTGCTGTGAAGGATCTGACAGCCCCTCTGCGGGTGGTTTCTGGCTTTTGGAGAAAGTCTAAGGGTAATAAAGGATGGAGGTTTTGCTGGGGGCTGGGAGTTGGCAAGTAGAACTAACCAAGAACTAGGTAGGGGCAGTTGACTATAATAACGTTTTTGTCTAATTCCTTCTTTCTGCACAAGGGGAAACAGAATCCCAGCGCACAGAAAGGACTTGCATAACGCTATTCAGTGAGATAGCAGTAGGCAGAGGCTTGCCAACTGCTGACTCCTGGGGCAGTGCTCCTTGCTCCGCCTTCCCCTGTCCCTGGGTGCCCAGTGCTCTTATGCTGCCCCATAGCTGCCCAGGGCGGGGCTAGAAGGAGAGTGTGAAGAGAAGCTGTAGGGAAGTAACTCAGCATAATACAGCCAAGCCACACTCCCTGATGGGATCAGCTATCCCAAACCTTTCTTTCTTGCATCTTTTTCCTTCTGCCAAGAGCCTAGGTGCTATAGACTGAATGTTTGTAACCTTCTAAAGCAGAGACGTTACTTTGCCAACAAAGGTCCGTCTAGTCAAGGCTATGGTTTTTCCTGTGGTCATGTATCTGAATTCTTTGGCTCTTTTCACACTGCTATTGACTTTCAAAGACACTTTTTTCTCCCTTTTAGTCTGTGAAAGGAGGGAGCATATGCCCATTTTGCAGAAGAGTAAAGCAAGGCTCAGGGTAGATACAGAATCAGTTCTTGAAAGGTATTGGTTGATGCACTGTGTCTTGGTCGCAACCCTTAATCTTCATGACTTCCAGCTCTAGGGATTCTCTACACCCTCAGCATCCCCAGCCTTAAGTCTCAGCTCTGCTTTTGGCTGTCTTTTGTTGTCTCTGCCATTTAACTTTTGGATATTCTTCCTTTGGTGTGCATGTGCGCATGTGCACAGACACACGCACACACTGTTCCAGCTCCCAGAATCTTTCCAGGACTGACATCTTTACACCTGTCTCTTATACACATCTTGTGGTCATGTATGGATGTGAGAGTTGGACTGTGAAGAAAGCTGAGCACTGAAGAACTGATGCTTTTGAACTGTGGTGTTGGAGAAGACTCTTGAGAGTCCCTTGGACTGCAAGGAGATCCAACCAGTCCATTCTGAAGGAGATCAACCCTGGGATTGCTTTGGAAGGACTGATGCTAAAACTGAAACTCCAGTACTTTGGCCACCTCATGCGAAGAGTTGACTCATTGGAAAAGACTCTGATGCTGGGAGGGATTGGGGGCAGGAGGAGAAGGGGACGACAGAAGATGAGATGGCTGGATGGCATCACCGAGTCGATGGACGTGAGTTTGAGTGAACTCCGGGAGTTGGTGATAGACAGGGAGGCCTGGCGTGCTGCAATTCATGGGGTCGCAAAGAGTCAGACATGACTGAGTGACTGAACTGAACTGAAGTTCATATGTTGAAACTTAACCCCCAATGTGATGGTGTTAGGAGGTAGGGTTTGAGGAGGTGATTTAGACATGAGGGTGGAGCCCTCGTGAATGGAATCTATTTAAAAGACCCTGCTGGGACTTTCCTGGTGGCCCGGTGATTGGGACTTTGCCTTTCAATGCAGGGGGTGTGGGTTCGATTCCTGATCCGGGATGTAGGATCCCAAATGCCTCTTTGTCAAAAAATGAAACTTAAAGTGAAAGCAATATTGTAACAAATGCAGTAAAGACATTAAAAATGGTCCGCATCAAAAAAATCTTTAAAAGAAACCCTATATATCTCCTTCATCTCTTCTGTCATGTGGGGTTTCAATGAAGACAACTTATTGGCTCTCGCCAGACACTGGCAAGATTCTTGTATTTCTGCCCACACCTTGATTCTTGTATTTCCCAGTCTCCAGAACTAAGAGAAATAAATTTCTGTTGTTTAATCCACCCAATCTATGGTATTCCTAGTTCATACTGCAGACTGAATGAACTAGATGCTAGGAGAGGTAGTTGAACACTTAACTAGCCCCCTAGTTCTGCCCAGAACCCTCCTCATCTCCTCTCTCAGGGCTGACTCATTCTTATTCTTCAAGAATTGACCGAGAATCACCTTCTCCAGGAAGCTGTCTCCTCAACTGAGTGTTCCTTCCTTGTTCCCGGAGCACCCAGGTCTCATTGTTGGATCAGTCACCACCTTACCCTGGGGGCCTGTGATTGTTTCTCTCCCTACACTGTATGCCCCTCAAAGGCCTAGGGATTTGAGACTTTGGATACATACATCTCAGGGAGGCTCTTATCCCGCTTACCACATATCCATCTCATTTAATCCTTGGGTGGTAGCGCTACGACATGGCTCCATTAAATAGAGGTAGAAAAGCGCACGGCATGGAGGAAGCATTCAACAAATGTGGATGGAGATGATCTGGTGTAAGAGCTGTCTTTCCCTGGGCAGAAATCCCTGGAGTGTGTATTCAGTCTTGTGTCTGCCCTGAAGTCTTCTCCCACAATCCCCTCCACTGGGAGAAGATAGGGGTTCGGTCAGAGTGCTCAGCATTTTATCATTTTCCCCTGGAATGACTCTGTCTCCTCATTGAGACAGAATCTCCTTTGAAGCAAAGATGAATTCTCGTATGTCTTCTGAATTCTTTGGCTCTTTTCACACTGCTATTGACTTTCAAAGACACTTTTTTCTCCCTTTTAGTCTGTGAAAGGAGGGAGCATATGCCCATTTTGCAGAAGAGTAAAGCAAGGCTCAGGGTAGATACAGAATCAGTTCTTGAAAGGTATTGGTTGATGCACTGTGTCTTGGTCGCAACCCTTAATCTTCATGACTTCCAGCTCTAGGGATTCTCTACACCCTCAGCATCCCCAGCCTTAAGTCTCAGCTCTGCTTTTGGCTGTCTTTTGTTGTCTCTGCCATTTAACTTTTGGATATTCTTCCTTTGGTGTGCATGTGCGCATGTGCACAGACACACGCACACACTGTTCCAGCTCCCAGAATCTTTCCAGGACTGACATCTTTACACCTGTCTCTTATACACATCTTGTGGTCATGTATGGATGTGAGAGTTGGACTGTGAAGAAAGCTGAGCACTGAAGAACTGATGCTTTTGAACTGTGGTGTTGGAGAAGACTCTTGAGAGTCCCTTGGACTGCAAGGAGATCCAACCAGTCCATTCTGAAGGAGATCAACCCTGGGATTGCTTTGGAAGGACTGATGCTAAAACTGAAACTCCAGTACTTTGGCCACCTCATGCGAAGAGTTGACTCATTGGAAAAGACTCTGATGCTGGGAGGGATTGGGGGCAGGAGGAGAAGGGGACGACAGAAGATGAGATGGCTGGATGGCATCACCGAGTCGATGGACGTGAGTTTGAGTGAACTCCGGGAGTTGGTGATAGACAGGGAGGCCTGGCGTGCTGCAATTCATGGGGTCGCAAAGAGTCAGACATGACTGAGTGACTGAACTGAACTGAAGTTCATATGTTGAAACTTAACCCCCAATGTGATGGTGTTAGGAGGTAGGGTTTGAGGAGGTGATTTAGACATGAGGGTGGAGCCCTCGTGAATGGAATCTATTTAAAAGACCCTGCTGGGACTTTCCTGGTGGCCCGGTGATTGGGACTTTGCCTTTCAATGCAGGGGGTGTGGGTTCGATTCCTGATCCGGGATGTAGGATCCCAAATGCCTCTTTGTCAAAAAATGAAACTTAAAGTGAAAGCAATATTGTAACAAATGCAGTAAAGACATTAAAAATGGTCCGCATCAAAAAAATCTTTAAAAGAAACCCTATATATCTCCTTCATCTCTTCTGTCATGTGGGGTTTCAATGAAGACAACTTATTGGCTCTCGCCAGACACTGGCAAGATTCTTGTATTTCTGCCCACACCTTGATTCTTGTATTTCCCAGTCTCCAGAACTAAGAGAAATAAATTTCTGTTGTTTAATCCACCCAATCTATGGTATTCCTAGTTCATACTGCAGACTGAATGAACTAGATGCTAGGAGAGGTAGTTGAACACTTAACTAGCCCCCTAGTTCTGCCCAGAACCCTCCTCATCTCCTCTCTCAGGGCTGACTCATTCTTATTCTTCAAGAATTGACCGAGAATCACCTTCTCCAGGAAGCTGTCTCCTCAACTGAGTGTTCCTTCCTTGTTCCCGGAGCACCCAGGTCTCATTGTTGGATCAGTCACCACCTTACCCTGGGGGCCTGTGATTGTTTCTCTCCCTACACTGTATGCCCCTCAAAGGCCTAGGGATTTGAGACTTTGGATACATACATCTCAGGGAGGCTCTTATCCCGCTTACCACATATCCATCTCATTTAATCCTTGGGTGGTAGCGCTACGACATGGCTCCATTAAATAGAGGTAGAAAAGCGCACGGCATGGAGGAAGCATTCAACAAATGTGGATGGAGATGATCTGGTGTAAGAGCTGTCTTTCCCTGGGCAGAAATCCCTGGAGTGTGTATTCAGTCTTGTGTCTGCCCTGAAGTCTTCTCCCACAATCCCCTCCACTGGGAGAAGATAGGGGTTCGGTCAGAGTGCTCAGCATTTTATCATTTTCCCCTGGAATGACTCTGTCTCCTCATTGAGACAGAATCTCCTTTGAAGCAAAGATGAATTCTCGTATGTCTTCTGAATTCTTTGGCTCTTTTCACACTGCTATTGACTTTCAAAGACACTTTTTTCTCCCTTTTAGTCTGTGAAAGGAGGGAGCATATGCCCATTTTGCAGAAGAGTAAAGCAAGGCTCAGGGTAGATACAGAATCAGTTCTTGAAAGGTATTGGTTGATGCACTGTGTCTTGGTCGCAACCCTTAATCTTCATGACTTCCAGCTCTAGGGATTCTCTACACCCTCAGCATCCCCAGCCTTAAGTCTCAGCTCTGCTTTTGGCTGTCTTTTGTTGTCTCTGCCATTTAACTTTTGGATATTCTTCCTTTGGTGTGCATGTGCGCATGTGCACAGACACACGCACACACTGTTCCAGCTCCCAGAATCTTTCCAGGACTGACATCTTTACACCTGTCTCTTATACACATCTTGTGGTCATGTATGGATGTGAGAGTTGGACTGTGAAGAAAGCTGAGCACTGAAGAACTGATGCTTTTGAACTGTGGTGTTGGAGAAGACTCTTGAGAGTCCCTTGGACTGCAAGGAGATCCAACCAGTCCATTCTGAAGGAGATCAACCCTGGGATTGCTTTGGAAGGACTGATGCTAAAACTGAAACTCCAGTACTTTGGCCACCTCATGCGAAGAGTTGACTCATTGGAAAAGACTCTGATGCTGGGAGGGATTGGGGGCAGGAGGAGAAGGGGACGACAGAAGATGAGATGGCTGGATGGCATCACCGAGTCGATGGACGTGAGTTTGAGTGAACTCCGGGAGTTGGTGATAGACAGGGAGGCCTGGCGTGCTGCAATTCATGGGGTCGCAAAGAGTCAGACATGACTGAGTGACTGAACTGAACTGAAGTTCATATGTTGAAACTTAACCCCCAATGTGATGGTGTTAGGAGGTAGGGTTTGAGGAGGTGATTTAGACATGAGGGTGGAGCCCTCGTGAATGGAATCTATTTAAAAGACCCTGCTGGGACTTTCCTGGTGGCCCGGTGATTGGGACTTTGCCTTTCAATGCAGGGGGTGTGGGTTCGATTCCTGATCCGGGATGTAGGATCCCAAATGCCTCTTTGTCAAAAAATGAAACTTAAAGTGAAAGCAATATTGTAACAAATGCAGTAAAGACATTAAAAATGGTCCGCATCAAAAAAATCTTTAAAAGAAACCCTATATATCTCCTTCATCTCTTCTGTCATGTGGGGTTTCAATGAAGACAACTTATTGGCTCTCGCCAGACACTGGCAAGATTCTTGTATTTCTGCCCACACCTTGATTCTTGTATTTCCCAGTCTCCAGAACTAAGAGAAATAAATTTCTGTTGTTTAATCCACCCAATCTATGGTATTCCTAGTTCATACTGCAGACTGAATGAACTAGATGCTAGGAGAGGTAGTTGAACACTTAACTAGCCCCCTAGTTCTGCCCAGAACCCTCCTCATCTCCTCTCTCAGGGCTGACTCATTCTTATTCTTCAAGAATTGACCGAGAATCACCTTCTCCAGGAAGCTGTCTCCTCAACTGAGTGTTCCTTCCTTGTTCCCGGAGCACCCAGGTCTCATTGTTGGATCAGTCACCACCTTACCCTGGGGGCCTGTGATTGTTTCTCTCCCTACACTGTATGCCCCTCAAAGGCCTAGGGATTTGAGACTTTGGATACATACATCTCAGGGAGGCTCTTATCCCGCTTACCACATATCCATCTCATTTAATCCTTGGGTGGTAGCGCTACGACATGGCTCCATTAAATAGAGGTAGAAAAGCGCACGGCATGGAGGAAGCATTCAACAAATGTGGATGGAGATGATCTGGTGTAAGAGCTGTCTTTCCCTGGGCAGAAATCCCTGGAGTGTGTATTCAGTCTTGTGTCTGCCCTGAAGTCTTCTCCCACAATCCCCTCCACTGGGAGAAGATAGGGGTTCGGTCAGAGTGCTCAGCATTTTATCATTTTCCCCTGGAATGACTCTGTCTCCTCATTGAGACAGAATCTCCTTTGAAGCAAAGATGAATTCTCGTATGTCTTCTGAATTCTTTGGCTCTTTTCACACTGCTATTGACTTTCAAAGACACTTTTTTCTCCCTTTTAGTCTGTGAAAGGAGGGAGCATATGCCCATTTTGCAGAAGAGTAAAGCAAGGCTCAGGGTAGATACAGAATCAGTTCTTGAAAGGTATTGGTTGATGCACTGTGTCTTGCTCGCAACCCTTAATCTTCATGACTTCCAGCTCTAGGGATTCTCTACACCCTCAGCATCCCCAGCCTTAAGTCTCAGCTCTGCTTTTGGCTGTCTTTTGTTGTCTCTGCCATTTAACTTTTGGATATTCTTCCTTTGGTGTGCATGTGCGCATGTGCACAGACACACGCACACACTGTTCCAGCTCCCAGAATCTTTCCAGGACTGACATCTTTACACAGCCCTTACCTCTCCCCCATCTTTATCTGTAAATTGATGAACTTGCCTCTGCTTGACCTCCTTCCCCTTGTGTCAGAGACCAGACTTACACATCCTTCACTGCACAGCTTTCTGTAACTTTAGAAATGACCATAGGGTAATCTAATTTTTCTTTAGTAGAAACACCTAACAATCACCCTGGCAGTGATTAAGAGCTTCAGGTCTAAAAATCGGACTGCCTAAGTTAGAATCCAGGTTTTAGCACTTGTCAATTGTGTGATCTTAAGAAAATAGATTAAGAGAAAAAAAAGAAGAAAAAAAAAAAAAAGAAAATAGATTAAGACACCCTAAAAATTCCATGGATGGAGGAGCCTGGTGGGCTACAATCCATGGGGTCATGAAGAGTCGGACATGACTGAGAGACTTCATGATTCATGATATTGAATGGGAAAAAACATTTGCAGATGATGTGTCTGATAAAAGATTCATATCCAAAACAAACAAACAGCTCATACAAGTCAATATTTTAAAAACTTGATGGAAAAATGGTGAGAAGACCTGATTTGATGTTTTCCTAAAGAAGGCATACAGATGGCCGAGAGGCACATGAAAAGATGCTCAACATCGTTAGTCAGTGGAGAAATGCAAATCAAAACCACAATAAGATATCACCTCACACCTGTCAGAATGGCTATCATCAAAAAGACCACACATAAAAAATGTTGGTGAGAATGTGGAGAAAAGGGAACTTTAATGTACTGTCAGTGGGAATGTAAACTGGTACAGCCATGAAAGACAAATACTATGTGTTTTTATTTCTATGTAGAATCTAAAAAATAAAATAAAACAAGTGAATGATATAGCAAAACAGAAATAGATCCAGAGGTACAAAGAACAAACTAGTGGCTGCCATTAGGGAGTGGGATGGGGGAGGTGCAAAATAAGAGTAGGGTATTAAGAGATATACTACTAGGTATAAAATGATACGATACAAAGATGTAATATATGGTATATGGAATATAGCTAATATTTTATAACTTTAAATGGAGTATAATCTATAAAAATATTGAATCGCTATGTTATACACCTGAAACTAAGTAAATCAATTGTACCTTGATTAAAGTAAAAAATCAATTTTGCTGTAAAAAGAAAAGAAAAAAGTACATTAATTTTTCTGGGCTCAGTTTCCTTATCCAAAAAAGAGAAGAACAATAATAACAATTTTCTCATTCAATACCTAGGAGGTGCTATTTTTCAGGCATGATTTGTTTAGTGGTCCCAGCTTCTGCCCCTTTCTCCACTTTTGTCATAACACCTTTCCTTTCCTGAACAACCCTTCTCCCTCATCCTGATGCTTGCCAACACAAGTTATCTGGAAGGGGCAGTGACATCAGTCATGCACACTTTAAGGGGGATTTAATCTGCTGTGTCTCTTCCCAGGGCCATTTTCCCCTTGGAGCCCCCTTTGCAATCACAAGCAGGAGGCCCAGACCTGCAAATTGCAGACCAGATCTCCAAATGGGAATGAGTTCCTGGATGACCAGTTGAAGGAGGCACTGCAGAAGACACTCCCTCACACCCCTACTGTCCCACTAAATAGATAATCATCTTGCAGTCATCCTTGCTTTTTCCGTTATGCTGACTTGGTGGGGGAGAGGAGGTGTTGGCACCTGGAGGAGACGTGATAGAAGGCATTCCTGAATGACTTCATCTCTGGGCTTTGCCTCTCAAAATTCCTGTCAAATCAGCTCTACCCTTTAAGGGACGGAAGAAGGGTCAGCATTCCAGAAGTTCCTTGTCATACCCAGACTTTTAATCAGGTGACACTGGAGAATTAGCATCCTAGTGCAGGAGGTTGTGAGAGGGCGGGGAGGGGGTCTCAGGCGTCTCTTGGCCCCTGCCCCGTGCTTGTCTTTCTGGCAACACCGGAGTTGAGGAGAGCAAGAACTCTTGCGTTGGCGGCTCAGCGTGATCAGAACCACGGACAGCGGTCAGCGCGCCCGAGGGACCGGCGGTCTGGCGCAGGGCAGAGTTGCAGGCTTGCGCTCTTCCAGGCGGGGTGCCGAGTTCCAGGCGGGGAGGGAAGACGCGCTGTAGTGATGGGATGTTGGCTGGGGCTGCTCTTTGTGAGTCACCTCGTGCGCCCGGCATTTGCGTCGAGTCTCTGATCGCTGGGGTTCTCTCTTCTCAATCCAGGAATGGGGGTGGGGAGGAAAGAAAAAAATCCACGCTAATGCCCCCGGCGATTTTACAGGAAAGGAAGCAGAGAGAGAGAGACGAAGGACTCGGTGTCTACCCCTCCCTGCCTACGCCCCCACTCCCCCCCCCCACCCCCCACCCCGGGCGCGCGTTCCAGCTCCCGGTCAGGCCCATTTCTATACAAGGCCTGCTCTCCCCAGCCTCCACCCCCTCGGCGCGGAGAGGTGCATTCCCCCGCCCTGAGCTCAGCGGGTCGGGCCGGAATGCGGCCGATAAATCAGAGATAACCCAGAGAGGCAGGGCCGGCCCGGCTCCCAGGACCAGGGATAAAAGGCCGCTGTTGCCTGAGGATCCGGGAGAGCGCCCACCGGGTACTAGAAGGTGAGGCGTGAGGCGCAACCCAGCGAAGCAGCCGCGGCCGCAACCTCCATCCGCTCCGCCAGCGACATGGACCCCCAGACGGCGCTGTCCCGGGCGCTCCTGCTTCTCCTCTTCTCGCACCTGTCGCTGCTAGGGTGTCGCTCCCACCCGCTGGGTGGCCCCGGCCCGGCCTCGGAACTGCCTGGGCTACAGGTGAGCGCTGCTGAACTGCGCAAACCCGGTTCGCCGGGAGGGCGCGGACAGCAGCAATTAACGGGTCCCCACCTCTCCACCCCCCATTTACATCCCAAGAGGTCCCCACCCTCCCTTGTGAATTAGTGATATGAGAATCAGAAAGGGAATTAGAAAATGGCGAGACTGGGCGCGGGAAGCCGGTACCCAGCGCGGTTGGATCGCTTTGCCGCCGTCGAGGGCGGCTGGGCTCAGGCGCGGGTTTCTGAAACTCCGGCTCCCCCACCGTGCATTGCAGGAGCTGCTGGACCGTCTACGGGACAGGGTCTCGGAGCTGCAGGCGGAGCAGCTGCACGTGGAGCCCCTCCAGCAGGGCCAGGGCCTGGAAGAAACCTGGGATTCCCCGGAGGCAGCTCCCGCGGGGTTCCTTGGGCCCCACCACAGCATCCTCCGGGCCCTGCGGGGCCCCAAGATGATGCGCGACTCTGGCTGCTTTGGACGGAGACTGGACCGGATCGGCTCCCTCAGCGGCTTGGGCTGCAACGGTGAGCACCTATCCCCATTCCCACCGCACATCACCATTAGAGCCACTTCTGGATCCGATGTCTCAGGGGATCAAATTTTGAACAAAGAACATCACCCTTCCTTGCTGTCAGTCCTCAGGGCCAAGGCATGCCTCTCTGGGAATATTAAATTTGGACAACATTCATTATTTTGTCTGGGAGCCCCTTCTATCCACCTCCTGCCTCTGACTGAAAGGGGCAGAATCTCTTTAGGATGTAATTCAGTCACTGTTCAGCAGGCCGTCCTTGGAGTAGAAAGAGTAGTTAACATTTTCCTTTCTGGTTTCCCCTGAACTGTCAGAGGGGAGAGTCACCAGGGGGATGGTCATCCCTGGTTTACAAGGAGGAAGGGGAGGTCCAGGGAGATGGGTTATTCCAAAGCCCCAAACATGCAGATGAACTGAAGAGGGGGGTGGCAGGGGTGGCACAGGGTGAGGGAAAGCTCAGATCCTTCCTGTCTCTCACCCCAAAGTCATCATCACCCTCTCTTTTCCCCCCACAGTGCTGAGGAGGTACTAACAGGAGGTCCTGGCTGCAGATACGGCTGCATCTGATTCTCCATCAACCCCTGATCCCCTTGGAAGCAACTCCTATTTATATTTATTTATTTATTTATTTGGTTGTTTTATATAAAATGGTTATCTTCGGACACAAATTTTCCATGATGAAATAAAGTCAGTATTATAGCTTTTTCCTTTTGAAAATCATTTGTCTTAGTGTTTTTTAAAAAATAACCCTTCATTTAAAAAAAAAAAAAAACAACTCTGTGTTTTCTTGCAAGTCCCAAAGGTGTCCATTTAATGGTGGGGTGTCCCCACATGGCTTCAAAGGCTGATGATCAAGCAGTTGGTGGGAAGGGGACTACTTTTCTTGGAAGTTTTTTTTCTTGTTCTGAAATGTCTCTAAACACCTCAGACACTTGAGACACTTTCCAGAAACTACTTCTGAAAGTCTGACAGTTTCTCCGTGGGAGCTGAATGGACCCTGATGTATTCCTGCTTCATGAGGGTGTGTGGCAGGGTATTTGCCCCTTGACAATAGCCTTCCTTCTGCCTAGAATTCTGTGACTGGAGGTATTCTCCATATATTTGTTGTTTCCAGAAGCTCTCAGAGATTGAGGGCAGTGTGTGTGTGTGTGTGTATCAGAGAGAGAGAGAGAGAGAGGGACACTGGCTTCTTTGCATTCCTGATGAGTGTGAGTTCTCCTTCCTGCTTCCAACCTTAGGTTCAAGCCTTCAATTCCTGATGTCATCCTGGAAAGGTGACTTCAAAACCCTGAGTTTAATAGTATTTTCATTTTCTGAGCCCACAAGCATAGAAGTGCCTGAAAGAGGCCCAGCAATTCAGAGTGCCCTTCCCTTGGGGTCCCATATTTTTACTTCCTCTCTGCCCTAGAGAGGAAAGATTTTTATTCTAAGGCAGGAAAAGAGACAAGCCCCAGAACCCTACTGTGCTGCCTTAATCAGCTGGCAGTCTTAGTAGGGGGTCACTGCCCTCTCCTCTCAGGATACTCCTCCCCCTGCATCTTGGGTTCCAGGCATCCCACGTCATGTGATGGAACTTGCTCTTGCTTTCAGCCTATGCAGTTTCCTTTGCCAAGAATGCCTTTTATGGTACTAGCTCAGCAGGAGAACAGGACTATAAGTATCCCCATTTTATGGACGAGAAAACTGAGACCAAGAAAAGGGAAGCATCTTACCTGGAACCATACAGCTGCTAAGTTCCAGAGCTAGAATATGAGCAGGGATCCTCGTGAATCTGGAGCCTGAGCTCCAGACCTTTAACTGCACTCATGACTTTCCTGCTGTCCCCATCTGATGTTTCTTTGAGTGAGGGGGAACGAGAATTGGTGGATCTTTGTGTTATTTCTCATTTTAACCCAGTTTGCATCTCAGGTGATAGATATCTACTGAGATTAAAGTTTTGAAAATAAGGTTTTAGGACCAGTTTATTCTCAAACAAACAAATTGTGAGTCATCTTTGCCTAATGTTTTGACCTTGGGTGGTAATGAGTAATTAGCATAGTTAATATTTATAAAGAACTTATAATGTCCAGACACAGTTCCATGAACTCATATCAGCCCTCACAACAGCTATGCAGGAAGAACTCTTATTATCATTCATTTTACAAATTGAGGCACAGAGAGGTGATATGTCTTGCTCAGGGTCTCTCAGTTGGTAAAGTGGCAGAGCCAGGATTCAAGCACACACAGGTTGGCCCAGCATCCATACACCTAATCATTGACCAATCCACTCCTTCCCAGGCCAGTGAATTAGGCTTGCTGGTGGGATGGACGGTCCCCTCGTAATGGCATCAGTCAGTTCAACATTTGGGCCACTGCCTGTTGTCAACTTCCCTCCCCTGCTCAGGTGATGAAGACAGATTCCTCCCAGAACACCCACTTTACAAACCCAGCCAGCACTTCAGAAGTCTTCCAGGTAAGTCCAGTTCTTCCATAAATAGGGCTCAAGTGATAGAGTCTGTGCATGATACAGATACATCTGTTACTTGAGGCTTTTCACCCAAACCAAGGTCCAGGAAAAAGGACCCTGAAACAAACCGAAGAGCCAAATGTGACTTCTGGACGGTGGGGAGTTGGTGGTCTGATGTACCCAACGGAATGACATCTCAGCAAGCTCCTCCTGTGTTTGGTGTTTGTCAGCAGTGAAATGGCACACGCACTGTCTAAGAATGCCCTTTAAAACCAGCCCTCCCTGACCTGTGGCCCTGGCCCCTTCAAACACATCCCCATGGAACTACAGCCATGGCCTTAATCTCCCTGACTTTCCTATGATCAACCTTGTCCTCCAAAGAAGCTGCCAGATTATGTATCTCCATGGATGTTTGTCACTGTAACCTACCCAGAAAGACATGTTGGTGGACACAGACCCATGCTTCGCAGCCCACAGCTTTGCAGCTAAAAGGAGCTTCAGTAGAGGGTGAGCCTGCTCTGCTGGGTCTCCAGCGTTGAAGCTATAGAAGTCAGGACAGTGTTGGACCTGAATTCTTCATCTATTGTCAACGATTTTGCACTCCCCTCTCCATCCTTTTTGGGACAGCTTGACCTTCCTGAGAATGATTTGTGGCACAAAAAGAATGCATCCTCCCTGCCCGCTCCCCCAACCAGGTCTGAGCACGAAGTCAGGAACTTGACCATCTGTCTTGTTCATCTTGCAGTTCTCAGCTGTCTTCGTCTCTGTAGAATTTTTCACGAATTCAGTGCATTTCCGCTAAGAGGCCTGTTTCTCTCATGGGATGAGGAGCCGGGCCTCATGGAACTGTGTGGGCATTCTATAGCATTTCAGCCCTGGCACAGTGGCTCCCACTCTTTTGCTTCTGACACTGCCAAACACAATCCTTGCCCTCACAGTGCACACCAGCCCTACTTCCATCTGGAAGCATCCCACGTTCCTGCCCCTGGACTTTCTCTGGCAGCCAGAGCCCACTTCCTGGGGGCAGGCAGGAAGTTCTGGGAAATTGACATGGACCAGGAGCAGCACTCAACCCATACCAAGTACTGCCTTTAGTTCACAGATGGCGTGCATCTTTTACTGGTCTCCAGATTTCTCTGCAGGGGATGGGGATTAAGCTGCAACTGCCCATGGTGATCACCAAACCACTCTCCCTGGTCACTTTCCCAGTCTCCTGCCAATATTTCCTGGGATTGTCTCAAAAATAAACTACTTTGCTTGAATACATGTCTCAGGCTCAGGAGAACCTAAACTAAGACACTCCCGAATGAGTAAACTTTCTTCCAGGGCTCCCCACCCTTGATGACTTCAGCCCTTGGAATCTTCCTTCACTCCGTTCTTTGACTGGACCACCCAGGCAGGTACCATACCTATTCCTCCTTCTTTCCCTCACCACTCATGCCCGTACTGGTACACCAGCTTCCTAACTGTCCCCCCACCCCCGCTCCAGGCTTCCCTCCTTGGTTCTTCCTGCATCAGGGGGAGAAAGCAGAACCCTCATGCCTTAGCCAGAGGGAGACTCCTTCTCTCTGTGAGGCCCCCAAGGAGGGCATGTACTCCTTGGAGGGCATACACCCTGGTATGTCCATGGGTGGTGTGCTGGAGGGGGTGTGGAGGATCAGGTCACTGTGGAGGAAATTAAGATGAAGTCATACTGGAATAGGGTGGGATCCTGATTCAGTGTAAGTGAGTGAGTGTTAGTTACTCAGTCGTGTCTGACTCTTGGCGACCCCATGGAGTGTCGTCCACCATTCTCCTCTGTCCTTGGAATTCTCCAGGCAAGGATAATGGGGTGGGTTGCCATCCCCTTCTCCAGGGGATCTTCCAGATCCAGGGATGGAACCTGGGTCTCCTGCATTGGCAGGCAGATTCTTTATAGTCTGAGCCACCAGGGAAGCCCAATTCAGTCTGACTGGTGTCCTTACAAGAAAAAAAGAGAGAAACCCAAGAAGGAAGAGATGAAGATCAGAGAGATGCATCTGTAACCAAGGAATGCCAAAGGCTGCTGGCAGCTACCAGAAGCTGCAAGAGACAAGGAAGGATCCTACCTTACAGGTTTTAGAGGGAAAATGGCCCTGCTGACTCCTTGATTTTGGACTCTAGCCTTGAGAACTGTGAGACAATACAGTCCTGTTGTTTTAAGATACCCATTTTGTAGTACTTTGCTACAGCAGCCCAAAGGATTCGATGCAGTGCCCTTATCCTTTTCTTTCCTCATAGACTGTTCCAAGATGCTGGGTCCCATGAAATTCTCTGGAGATGTGCACCATGACCAGCCAACACACCAACCAACAATTACCAACCAACCAATCACCAACCAATCTACCACTAAATTGTTTTCTAAAGCTGTGACCAACTTGGTAATGTATCACTGTGTATTTGCTCTTTCTCTTTCCTTACCTGTAGTGGGCAGCCTCTGAGATGGTCTGCAGTGATGCTCATCTCCTAGTATTCATGCCCTTGGTAATCACCTCCCTCTGAGTATGGGATGGACTTAGTGACTCACTTCTAATGAACAGAGGACAACAAAAATGATGGGATACCACTTCCAAGATTAGGTTACAAAAAGATGGCAGTTTACCTAATGCTTTTCTCTCTACCTAAAAGAAGTCAGCTGCATCTCTATGGAGAGTCCATGTCATAAGGAAATGACATCTCCAGGCAACAGTCAGTGAGGACCCAAGGCTTGCCAAAAGACACACGAGTGACCTTGAAAACAGGTCCCCGGCCAAGCCTTGAAATGACCATAGCCCTGGCCAACATCTTAACTGTAGCCAGTGCAAGCTCTGAGCAAGTTGGTACCCAGTTAAGCAGAGCCAGATCCCTGGTCCACAGAAACTGTTAGATAATAGGTAGATTAAAGTTGCTTAGGTAGGGACTTCCCTGATGGTCCACTGATTAAGAATCCATCTGCCAATGCAGGGGACACAGGTTCTGTCCCTGGTCTGGGAACTAAGGTCCCACATGCTGAGGGGCAACTAAGCCTGTGTGCCACAACTACTGAGCCCTCGCACTGCAGCTGCTGAAGCCCACACACCTTAGAGCCCATACTCTGCAAATGAGAGAAGCCACTGCAGGGGGAAGCAAGCTACCATAGTGAGACAGTGGACCCCGCTCGCTGCAGCTAGAGAAAGCCCGTGCACAGCAACAAAGAGCCGCTGAAGCTGGGAAAACAAGAGGTTGCTAAGAGCTGGGCAATTTGTCACGCAGCAATAGCTGACTAATACTTCCCTTTCCTCCTCACTCTTATTTCACTTGAAGTAGAAGCCCCCAAAGCTTTAGAAAATACACTTGCCTTGGGCCTTTTCCCCTGGGCAACCTGCCCCCAAATTCCAGTTTCAGTGACCTCCAATTTGCACCAAAGAAACAGAACATCATTTTCAAAGTCTAGAGCAATCATTCCTAAATATGGACCAGTGTCCTACCAATTTCTTCAAACTGGGGCTTCTGCTTTAGGCTATTTAGGTCTGACAGAGTCATGCCAGGAATGTGATGGATTTTTCACAGTAGTTCTGCACATGTGTAACATCTCTGGGCACTCGTGGCTCCCTGAAGCAGCCCACAGCATCCCCCTGGAGGATCATGAAACCAAACTCAGCTAGAGACTGGAGATGCCCCAATTCTGGATTCTCCCAGCCATTTGCAAGCCTCATTCCATCACATGACTAAGACAACTTCTTTCCAGTGATAAGGAAATAAAGGCTTTTGATTTTTCAGCTAGTTGAAGAGGTGGGGGTGGGGGGTGGATCTGGTCTTCTGTGTCTTTTGCTTTTCACTCCCACAGGCTGGCTTCTAAACACCCTATTAAATATTAACTCTTTCACACACATATCCTGAGGTGGATCAGGGACATGGAAAGGAGGAGAAACTGTACATCAAGTCGTTTTCCATTTCAGGCTCAAATCGAAGACTTTCATAGCACTGGGGTAATGAGTATATTGGGGACTGTCTGTTTTCCCTGGGCTCTGTTAGTGCAGGAGATGGTGTTCTGTACAAAGTCCTCAGGGCAGAAACTAAGTATTCTTTTCTTGCCACCCACCCTCTGCAAAAAAAAAACAAAAACAAAAAAAACACAGAGACAAAAGAAGAAACTCAAAAAGTGACACTCATGTTTACACTCCAGATTCGCTCTGAAAGGGGAAAAGTTTTAATAATAAAAGTGAACTGAAAAAAGTTCTAAATTCTGCTTCTGGAAACTTGCATGGGACTTTCACTTTTCCTTGGGCCACCGAGCAAGAGCAGCATCAGCCCTCAGAGCCTAAGCCACAGCAGACGCCACCCACCATGGTGCCCTTCCGGAAGTCTTGCCCGCATCAAAGGCCTATCTCAAAAGGCATCTCCAGGAGACAGCCTGTGTGACGCACACTGGAGGAGCATCAGTTCCCCCAGGGTGGCTGCTCACTGAATCTTCTGCTAATAATAACCCTGCTACCCGAGCAATTAAGCTGTGAGCACATTCCAGGATACGTCAGGATATGGTGGTTCTTGGCCCCCAGAGATATGTATGTGCAGAAAGTCTCCTTGAGGGTCAAAAGTCAAGGGATACCAGGCCATAATGAGTCTTGTTTCTTTCCTCCCAGACACCTCCCTACTCAGAATTGCACTCATTTTGGATTTGAGGTTGAGTTTGGCCAATCCAAACTAGTAAAGGGGTTTGCTTTCTCCTTTAGAATAAAACTACCCCGGATGTCTCTCATGTCCTCTGGACATGTACTGCCCAGATATCCTGTTCTCTTGCTGTGTAACAGCCTCTCCATCTGAGCAGCCAAGGACTGAGCGTAGGTGGAAAAGGGTCTGGCTAGGTCAGAGCTGTCATTCCATTTGCAGTTCCTGAGGTTCTAGAAGCCAGACTGAAACAAATTAGGTGTGTAAATAGGTCACGATAAGGCAGGAGATAGATGGGCTCCTGTTTAGGCATTCATAGCTAGCTTCCTGTTTACATTTCATGGGGCAAGAAAAAGGGGACTTCAGGCTGGACCTGTGCAACTAGCCTCCTGTTTACATTGCCTGAGACAGGACATAGGTGGGCTCCAGGTTAGGCACTTTCCGGGAGGCTCAGTGGAAAAGAATCCACCTGACAATGCAGGAGATGTAGGAGACACAGGTTTGATCCTCAGGTTGGGAAGATCTTCCTGGAGAAGGAAATGGCAACCCACTCCAATATTCTTGCCTGGAAAATTCCATGGGCAGAGGAGCCTGGTGGGCTACAGGCCATGGGGTCACAAATAAGGCCCCAAAGATGCATGCCANAAGTCTCCTTGAGGGTCAAAAGTCAAGGGATACCAGGCCATAATGAGTCTTGTTTCTTTCCTCCCAGACGCCTCCCTACTCAGAATTGCACTCATTTTGGATTTGAAGTTGAGTTTGGCCAATCCAAACTAGTAAAGGGGTTTGCTTTTTCCTTTAGAATAAAACTACCCCGGATGTCTCTCATGTCCTCTGGACACGTACTGCCCAGATATCCTGTCCTCTTGCTGTGTAACAGCCTCTCCATCTGACCAGCCAAGGACTGAGCGTAGGTGGAAAAGGGTCTGGCCAGGTCAGAGCTGTCATTCCATTTGCAGTTCCTGAGGTTCTAGAAGCCAGACTGAAACAAATTAGGTGTGTAAATAGGTCACGATAAGGCAGGAGATAGATGGGCTCCAGTTTAGGCATCCATAGCTACCTTCCTGTTTACATTTCATGGGGCAAGAAAAAGGGGACTTCAGGCTGGACCTGTGCAACTAGCCTCCTGTTTACATTGCCTGAGACAGGACATAGGTGGGCTCCAGGTTAGGCACTTTCCGGGAGGCTCAGTGGAAAAGAATCCACCTGACAAGGCAGGAGATGTAGGAGACACAGGTTTGATCCTCAGGTTGGGAAGATCTTCCTGGAGAAGGAAATGGCAACCCACTCCAATATTCTTGCCTGGAAAATTCCATGGGCAGAGGAGCCTGGTGGGCTACAGGCCATGGGGTCACAAATAAGGCCCCAAAGATGCATGCAATTTGACTGCTTGGGGCTGCGATGCAGGGTTCTCCTCCCTTCAGTGCAGTGTTTCCCCTCTGGACCTGACTGAGCACGAATGCACTCTCTCACTCCTGTCTACCCTCTGAGATAAAAGTAACAATAGAAACGGGGTAAATAACCATGCACACCTTAAGATAACAATCATGGCAAGAACAGAGAAGGGGTAAACCTTGTTTGAGTGAAGGGTCAAGAAACTGCATATTCCCCCTCCTTGGGACAAGGGAGACACTACACAAGTGCAGAAAGTCTCCTTGGGGGTCAAAAATCAGGGGATGCCAGGCCGTAATGAGTCTTGCTTCTTTCCTCCCAGATGTCTTTGTGTTGTAATCTATTTTGTTGGGAGGGGAGAGTCCTGAGACAAACTAGCCAGGAGGGGCAAAACAAGACTATTGGCCAGAGGGGAGACAAAGACCCAGAAAAACTGGCCCTTTATAACGGATTTAAACTTTCCAAAGGTGTGACTCTGGAGACAGCTCTCACAGAGTTCGCCCATGCGTCTTTCTGCATGCACTCTGCCTTTCCAATAAACGTTTTACTTTTCTCTTTACCTTCTACCTCCTCATCAGAATTCCTTCTTATCTTGGTAGGCAGGGACTGGGGATTTAGGCCCTAGCTGCTGGCCTCTCTGGTCTAATGGTTAGGATTCCAGCTCACTACTGCTGCTTACTGCAAGATACCACTTGCTGCTGTGTGCATCCAAAATCAATGGGGCTTGGGTATGCTGATTTCCTGAGACAGTCCACATACTCACAGACTTGCCAAGCATGCAAAGCTACAGCCCCAAGGCAGAGGAAAGGCAAGGAGGTGTTCAGCGGCAATCTAAAGGACTGGGACTAGGGTAGTGTTTAATCAGGAACCAAGACTAAAGGGATTGTTGAGGAAACTTTGTGCTAAGAAGCAGCAGTAACTGAGAAGTGGGCTGAGATTACAGGCTTTGGTGTCAGATCTGGGGTTCATGTCCTGATCCTGCTGAGTGACATTGGGCAAGTGACAGATGCTCTCAGGCTCAGTTCTGTCCCTCTGTGAATGGGGACAATACCCACCTCCTGGGGCTGGTGATGAAAAGGGAAGAATGCGCATAAAGCTCTCAGTACCATGTCTCGCATATTCCAACCAAACAATAAAGATAACCATTATGAGTATCATGCAGTTATATGGCAGTTCACACTTCAGATCAGCTCAATTGCTCAGTCGTGTCTGACTCTTTGTGACCCCATGGACTGCAGCACACCAGCTTCCCTGTCCCTCACCAACTCCCGGAGCTTGCTCAAAGTCATGTCCTTTGAGTCAGTGATGCCATCCAACCATTTCATCCTCTGCTGTCCTCTTCTCCTCCTGACTCAATCTTTTGCAGCATCAGGGTCTTTTCCAATGAGTCAGTTCACACTTCAAAATGCATTTATACAGTAACAGTTCTTTTAAGGCTCACAGACGAGGAAAAGAAGGCCACAAAGATGCATGCAATTTAACTGCTTTGGGCTGCAATGCAGGGTTCTCATCCCTTCAGTGTAGTGTTTCCCCTCTGGATACATTGCACTGAAGAGTTTATAGTGTTGGGTCTGGCACTTAGTAAATGGAGGCCAGTGCTGTACATTATCTCCAGTGGTCATGTATGGATGTGAGAGCTGGACCAGAAAGAAGGCTGAGCACCAAAGAACTGATGTTTTCGAATTGTGGTGCTGGAGAAGACTCTTGAGAGTCCCTTGGACTGCAGAGATCAAACCAGTGAATTATAAAGGAAGTCAACCTTGAATATTCATTGGAAGGACTGATGCTGAAGCTGAAGCTCTAATACTCCGACCACCTGATGGGAAGAGCTGACTCATTGGAAAAGGCCCTGATGCTGGGAAAGATTGAGGGCAAAAGGAGAAGGGGACGGCAGCTGAAGAGGTGGGCAAGATAGCATCACTGGCTCAATGGACAAGAGTTTGAGAAAACTCCAGGAGATGGTGGAAAACCTGACAGGCTGCAGTCCATGGGGTCACAGAGTCGGACACAACTTAGCAACTGAACAACTGAACAACCACCACCAAAGGAGGCCATTCATTGCAGATAGAGAGGCTCACTGCCTCGTGTTTCTCTTTGGGGGGGCCAGGAAAACAGAGACCTTGGTGGCTCATTGCTTGCTGGGCCTTAGAGGACATTAAAGACCTTAAGGGAAACTGCATGGGTCACAGCTGCCTCCATCAGCCAACTTCACACTGAACAACCACCACCAAAGGAGGCCATTCATTGCAGATAGAGAGGCTCACTGCCTCGTGTTTCTCTTTGGGGGGGCCAGGAAAACAGAGACCTTGGTGGCTCATTGCTTGCTGGGCCTTAGAGGACATTAAAGACCTTAAGGGAAACTGCATGGGTCACAGCTGCCTCCATCAGCCAACTTCACTTTGGGAGTGTTCCTAGGAAGGTGCAAGGCATTACAAATTTTACATCCGAGTCTGAGTTTCTAGAAGCAGCAAGCTTCCATAAATGAAAATATCAGCATCCTCCTAGTGTCAAGTTCCCCCCACACCTTTGAGGGAGCCATGCAGTGAAGGAGGGCAGGCTTTGCAAGGAATGATCGTGTTCCCCAAACTTGTCTTGTGTTTCTTTTGGGGAGTGAAGTTCTTGGGACATCGGTCCCATTTGGTTCTGGCTGACTTAGGACTCTAGAAAATTATTTTCTCTTCACCTGGACACTGAGAGGGACAGTCAGGGTTGGGGGTAACCCTGCATGGGGCGGGGTCTGCCCTGGCCACTGCCGATGAGTCAGGTGTGAGGCCAGCTCCAGCATCTGGACTAATTTGTCCTGAGTAGAGCAGCCGGCTGCCTGCCACATCCTCCCCTCCCGCCCTTATTTGGAGCCCTGACAGCTGAGCGGCNGCCACTGCCGATGAGTCAGGTGTGAGGCCAGCTCCAGCATCTGGACTAATTTGTCCTGAGTAGAGCAGCCGGCTGCCTGCCACATCCTCCCCTCCCGCCCTTATTTGGAGCCCTGACAGCTGAGCGGCAAACCAACAGGGGAGCTGGGCGCCCGCCAACCGTCACCCTCTGCTTCCCCGCATGAGTCCCGTTGCCGAGGAGAAAGAAGCTGGAGGCATCATTGTGAGATAACCAAGGACTCTTTTTTGCTCTTCTCACACCTTTGAAGTGGGAACCTCTTGAGGCAAATCAACAAGAATGTGGCTCCTGCAGCTGAGGGTCCTGGGGGTTGTCGGGGCCGCTCAAGGCAGAGGGGCTGTGACAAGCAGGCTGGACTGATAACTTTAAAAGGGCATCTTCTGCTGCTTCCTCACTCAGCTGCTTTATCACTGCAAGTGACAGAATGGGGAGGGTTCCGTCCCTCTCCCGGACGAGCTCCCAGAGAGCCAGGGGGCTATAAAAAGAGGAGGCTCAGGGCAGCTGGGAGACAGAGACGGACAACGGCCAACAGTGAAAGGCCGAAGAAGCCAGAGAGGAGGCAGCAAGCACCAGACCGACCATTCCTTGACTGACGCCAGCATGGGCTCTTCCGCCATCACCGCGAGCTTCCTCCTCTTTCTGGCGTTTCAGCTCCCAGGGCAAGCAAGAGCAAATCCTGTGTATGGCTCTGTGTCCAATGCAGACCTGATGGATTTCAAGGTAGGGCCAGGAAAGCGGCACGGTCTGGGGTGAGGGGGGTTGTGACATTGTGCCAGGCAGCGAGACCTCTCCCTTTCCCTGTTTTCCTTTTGTAAAGAATTTGCTGGACCGTTTGGAGGACAAGATGCCTTTAGAAGATGAGGCTGTGCCCTCACAAGTATTAAGTGATCCGAATGAAGAAGCTGGGGCCCCCCTCAGCCCTCTTTCAGAGGTGCCTCCCTGGATGGGGGAGGTCAACGCAGCCCAGAGAGATGGGAGTGCCCTCGGGCGGGGCCCCTGGGAATCCTCCGATAGATCTGCCCTCCTGAAGAGCAAGCTGAGGGCACTGCTCACTGCCCCTCGGAGCCTGCGGAGGTCCAGCTGCTTCGGGGGAAGGATGGACAGGATTGGAGCCCAGAGTGGACTGGGCTGCAACAGCTTCCGGGTAAGAGGACCTGAGGATGGGAGTGGGATGGGGAGGAAGGAAATTGTGGTTTTGTTGAAGTTCAAACCTTGTGGAAGAACACCACCAGGGAATGCCTTCAGTAGGAAAGGGACAGCATAGAAGCAACCCCTTTGAAATTTCTGCCCCAGCTTGGTGGGGAGGGGTGTGTGCTGTGAGTCTCAGGACAATGAGATCAACCTCAGCTACAGTTTGCTGAGAAAATGCCAAGAAAAAAAATCTTTACTGCCACGAGCACTGGGGACTTAAATTTTTCATGGGGCCAAATCACCTGTGCTCTGCTGATTGGTAGTTCATGCCCTTTGCAGAATCATCAGATTCCAAAGGATTGAAATTGAGCAGGACTGACTTTATTAGCTCTTAATGGGCAATTTGTTTACCAGTTTATAGAAGTCAGAGGGTCGTCAGGCTGGAGTGGAGGCTGGTGGGAAGGGAGCACAGTCTGATGAAGCTGACTTTTCCGGTGGAGTCAGGTCAGCAAATCAAACACATCTCTGCTCTCTTGTAGTATCGAAGATAACGGCCAGGGAGGAAAAGGCAGGCCAGGCCTCAGGCAGGCTTCAGGAGAATCCCCTGCGGTCTCTCACTCAACTTTATCGTGTCTGGTTGCCATCAAGCCGAGTTGTGACGGGCGTTCTATTCAAGCATCAGCTTCCTGTCAATATTTCTCACATTTTATGCTAAATGTAGACAAAGTGATTTAACTGTGGCTTCTCCACCTCTCCCACCCATGTGTTAAGTTTTAATCACCTGTTACCAACATCAGTTTGAAAAGGAATAAACTTCAGCACCATGGACAGAAGCAGTAGGCTCGGGTTGGTGTGATTTCTTTCATTTCCGGGAGTTCAGCCTGATATTCCTTGTCATTTTACCTTTTGTTGGAGAGAAGAATTCTCAGTTCCCTTTTCATTCTTTTTTTTTTTTTTAAAGGAATTAACTTGTTTGGGGGAGCAGTTTTAGGTTCACAGCAAAATTGAGCTGCTGAAGAGGTAGTTTCTATGTGCTTCTGAAACGGTGTTGCCCCGGTTTACCTGCACCAGGGAGCAGGGCTCCGAGCCACCTCCCCACCCATTACCCCTGACACCACACTCCCCGTGTCGGATTTTATGACATTCCTCCAACACCCCTACACCTTCACTTCTCCATGCCTTTATTCATGCTGTTCCTTCCACGTAGATGCCCTTAATTCAGAGCTCCCCACCTCTCCCAAACATTTTACTCATTTCTTAAGCTCATTAAGAATGCTACTTCTTCCCTGAAGCCTTCCAGGATACCACATGCCCAGGACAGATCAAGCTCTTCACTGGCAGCATTTTATAACTATTACCAGTCACTACAACATGCCTGGGTATGCAACTGGGTCTGTGTTCCTGATGTGCAAGCTCCTGGAGGTAAACGCCCCTTCAGTAGGCCCTGCAGCACGTGGCACAGCGGGCACCATACATATAGTTGGTCAGATTGTACAGAAACTGAGAGAAGAGGAAGTGAAGTAGTAATATGCTCCGTGTAGAGTGAGGGGGAGGCCAGCAGAGAGTTGATGGTTAGGCAGGGAGGTAGGGAGAGAACTCTAAGGTAACTGCTTCTGAAAGAGATGTTCCTTGTGTGGATTTTGAATGCAGAGGGTGGAAAAGTAAGGACCAGGAGGGTGGAGAGAAAGGAAGAAGATCTGGGACTTGAGGAGCAGGGGCTGCTGGCAGGGAAGGAGGGTAGCTGGGCTAACTGCCAAGGTGCCACGGTGACACAGCAGGTTCTCATGGATGGGATTGACTGAACGTGCCAAATACATGAGACGCCCCTGGAACTTAGGGGGCACTGGGGGATGGGTGGAAGGGGTGATGAGTTGCGGGAGGGACAGGTTGAAGCAGGGATGGGTGAAGGGGTGATGGGTGAGGGAGGATGCATGAAGGGGCCTGAGTAGACCGAGGCTGCTTCTGCCACTGTGCTTAGTCGCTCAGTCCTGGCCAACTCTGCGACCCCATGGATTGTAACCTGCCAGACTCCCCTGTTCATGGGATTCTCCAGGCAAGAAGCCTGGAGTGGGCTGCCATGCCATCCTCCAGGGGATTGTCCCAACCCAGGGGTTGAACCCAGGTCTCCTGCACCGCAGGCAGATTCTTTACCATCTGAGCCACAAGGAAAGCCCAGCCAGTGTTTCTGCCACTGGGGGACAGCAACTCGAAGCAGATCACCCAGAGACCAAGAAATCACATTTCAGGCAAAACAAAATGTGACCCAAAAGCCCTGAGAGGTGGCAGTGATGGAGGCTGGCACCAAGGCCTGAAAGTCCTTAGGCCCAGCATCGGGTCCATTTCTTCTGGTTGGACACTGAGGGAATCTGCCCACGGGGCTGTATCCTAAATGAAGCACTGGCAGGAACTGAATGGATTCTCCACCAGCTGCTGTGTGAGGGAGTGCCTGTGAGGACAGGTGATTTTATAGGTGGAAAGGATCTGTGAACAAGCCCAACAGTGTTGATCTGAAGGGGGGACAGAGCAGGGCGACTGCTGTGATCCGTAGGACTAAGTGGTTCTTACGTTAAGATGCCAAGTGGCCCCCTGCGGATGAAGAGTCCTGCTGGGAGAGCTACAGGAGACCTGAGGCTATGCACCCCTCTCCAGCTTTGCAATCTGTACATGTTAAGAGAGGGGGAGGAACGAAACGGCACTGTGGAGACAAAATGATGATGGAGACGGATGGACACGTTTTATTCTGACACATTACGGTTACAATGAGAACCTCCAAGTTTCAAGCATTCAAATAAAAATAGAACTTTACAAATTAAAATACAATTTATATACACCATAGAATTAGCTAACGTTACTGTATAAACAAACAGTGCAAACAGAAAGAAGGAAGCTGCTTCTGATGAGATGACCAAGGTCACAAGCTGTGGCATAACACTGCACGTCAATACTGCGGGGCCGCCAGGGTGCCGCTGGCCTTCCTGCAGGCTTCTTCATCCCCGAGGGCCATGTCAGTGCGTGACTTTGCCTCAGAAATGTCATATGGTCAGCTGGGTCAAGCAAGCGTCCATTCTAGCCAGGAACCCTTAACGAAACGTAGCCGCTTTTATTGTTCAGTCGCTGAGTTGTGTCTCTTTACGGCACAATGGACTGCAGCACACCAGGCTTCCCTGTCCTTCACTACCTCCCAGTTTGCTCAGATGCATGTCCATTGAGTTGGTGATGCTATCTAAACATCTCCTCCTCTGTGGTCATGAGCAGTTATTTCCCAGAGCACAAAGGTCCCACAGTTGGGTGGGACTTGCTCCCTCCCTTGACATCTCAGCTGGGGAACATGAAACCACCTCTAGCCAATCCCAAGCTTGGCCCCTGAGAATCTATTGAGGGGCCACATCCCTGGGAGGTGACCGTGCTGGGAACAGGCAAGATGTTGAAATGCAGATTTCTAACTAACAGAAATCAAAGGAATGAGGCTGACAGTTAACTGGGTTACAAGTGGAGCTGTGCTAGTCTTTGGGCTTGTCTGGAAAGGGCAGACACCAGGACAGAAAATGACGTGCCATTCCAGATGGGATGGGTTTGGGTCTGATGCATCTGTTCAGGGAGAGGGAGGTGTCTGCATTCTGCTGTCTATCTCTGGGCTGCACCGACGCAAACAAAATATCAGGTGACTTAACCACAACATGGTGTGTGGGAGGGATAAATTCCAACCTCACTCACCCAGGGCGGCCACCCGGCCAGCCGTGTGACCCCGCCCCCTGAAGCTGGGAGGACCTCAGTCCTCTCAATTTCAGGAAGGGGAGAGTGGCAGCAAGAGGGGAGCGGGCTCCAGTTCCGGATGCTGCCTGAGAACAGTGGCAGCTGGCTGAACACCATCACCCTTAGGAGAGCTTGCGCTTTTGGTCCTGGTGAGTTCCTCAACTATTTACTGGAACGTTCATCTTTGTTCCATACATCAAGTGCACCCAAGGGAGTAAAAAAATTTATCTGTCAAAGTCATGTCGATCAAAGAGATGAGAAAACAGGAAGAACAGAGGGGCCCTAGTCACTGGGGACGATGTGGAAATGGCCCCTGGGTGCAGGGGTTGTTCCCTAGAGTGCATGGGGCACAAGACCAGAGCTGACAGGGCAGGGCGGGTCCTCCTCCCCAGGCTGAGCAGCAGTCTTGGCAACAAAACTGGGAGGCTCGGGAGAGAAGAGTCTTGCCACGGCCTGGCGCTGATGCCCTCTGGCAACTTCCATGAGTTAAAAAAAAAAAACGGGAACAACTAACTAAATGCAAACAGATGCCATCTTGAGTCTTCAAGCACATTTGCTGTGGGGCTGTCTGATGGGATGGGAGGGAGGGAGGCTCCAGAGAGGGGGCTGTGTGTGTATATAATTATGACTGATTCGAGCTGTTGTACGCCAGAGACCAACACAACATTATAAAGCACTTATCCTCCAATTTAAAAAAGAAAAAAGATGCTGCTGAATGTAGAGAAAACAAAGAGGAAAGTAAGTGCAAATGCCTGACACCCAGATGCTCATTCTGGGTGCCTGTTCGGAGATGACCAAACAGCCGGGAGGGAAACTGAGTCTCAGAAACAGAGAGGGAGGCTTCCTATGTCTGATGCTAAAACCTTGGGGTGTGAGCTGGCAGGAAGCACCTCCCCCTACCCACTGCTGACCCCTCCTGAGGTTGCTGCTGCTGAGCCCCTCGGGAGGGTGGGGACGGCCAGCAGCAGGCGAGTACAACATGCTTATGAAGGGCAGACACCCTCTTCCTCGAATGAACACCCGCTGTGCAGTCACACTGGCTTTCTCGGCCACATCACAGACCGTCCACATTCCTGGTTCAGGATTCACTCCCTCCCGTCTTACGAATAACGGCACTGTTCCCCAGGGTCAAATGAAGCAGTTTTACCTAAGGGAGCCCTGCTTTTAGGGGTGATGCAAGGTCCTCTGGGCTGTGGCTGCTTCACCACGAAAAGGCAGGTAGAACTTGAGCTAAGTTTGGTAATCTGATGGAGAGAAGGACCGGGGTGAAAATGTGGTACAAGGAGACCATGGGTAATTGGGAAAGTAGAGAGAAAGCCGAAATACTCAAAGCTGGGACAGGTGGAAATCTGACCCTGCTGTCAGCTTTGTCAAAAAGTTCAGGGAGCACAAGCAGGATTTAAACGCTTTGTGCTTCTGGAGCTGGTGGTTCCAGGGAGATTCACACCACAGGGGCCCCACCTCACACCCAGAAGAACTTCCCTTAAAATGAACTAGTGAAGGTATCACTTGAGTCCCAATGAGTTGTGGAGGGGGGTGCTCTCTGAAACGTGGGTGGTTTTCTCAGGGCCCAATTCCTCATTCACTGAATTCTGCAACTGGCATATCTCCCCCAACCCATGTTTGCCTCGGCCAAAGCACCTCCCGTGATGCTTTAAGGCATCAGTTGGGTTCCCTAGGGAAGCGGCAAAGAGGAGGCGGGACACCTGCTCTGAGGGTGACCCTCTAGCGGGTGAGGCCTGACTCCCCTCTGGTCCTGGTGCTAGCGGGGAGGGGGGCTGGGGCCTAGGTTGGCACTGGATGGAGGAACGCAGGGAGCAGAAAACGGGAAGATACTTGCTGAGTAGTCAGACAAGTCCAGGCTCTGACGGTCCCATACCACCCCCAGGATCTCTGACGGCAAAGTGTTCAATGACTGTAGGCTTTCCAAGCGAGTGGGTGACTGGGGATCTTCCGTGCCCGGGAACAGTCCGGCCAGCCGTGGTGGCGAAGCCAGAGCTGCTGCCCCCCAAGGCGGCTTCCGGCAAGGACAGCCGGCACGCGGCGGTGAGGCTGAGCCCAAGCTCAGCCGTCAGAGGGTCTGGTAGTGCTGCCGCAGCCGGGCCTGCAGAAACTCATGCGTCAGGTTGTGTCGTGTGATGACCCCCACGATCTAGGACCAGGAAGAAAAGACCCAAGTCACTTGCAGAGCGAAACCCACTGGGAAGAGAACTGACTGACAGGAGTGAACAGAGCTTGCCCGGCCTGTCGCAGTGGCAGGGCCAGAATCAGGTCCCGGAAGAACCAGGGCGGACCCGACAACACAATCAGGACGCTTGTTCTGAAGGGTACCTCATTTCTAGATGGAAATGAGACACAGGGAAAGCTGGGGATCGCAAGCTGGAAGCCAATGGGAAAAATTCAGCTGCAGAGATTTGAGCTGGGCCAGCTGGAATCTGGACACAAATGTCTTCTTAAGCAGAGCTCATGGTCTGTAGCTTCACAGCCACCACACCCAGCCGGCTTCACCATTCAGAACTACCTGAGTCACTGTGATACTGGATTCATAGTAAGAAAAATATATTTGGTCATCACCCTAGTTTCTGGCACGCAGCTCTTGAAACTCTCAGCACTTCCTAAGTGGTGAAAAATAAGGGTGTCTTGTTATTCATAACAAGCCCCTTTCAACCACAGCTGAGTTTATGCTAATGATGTCACTTCTGGGAAGCCTTTAAGGATGGAGGCTGGTTTCCCAGGGAACCAAGTGTATGACTAGAAGATTGGAGCTGTCAGCCCTAGCTACCCGGTGGGGTGGGGGTGCGGGGGCGGTGGGAAATGTTGAATCCATCGCCAATGGGCATAGATGTAATCAACCACACCTGTGACATGAAGCCTCTATTAAACCTGAACCACAGGGTTTGGAGAGCGTCCAGGCAGGTGAACCTGTGAGGTGATAGCAGGGTGCCCAGCCTGCCAGAGGGGAGGTAGGGCTCAGCCTCCCATCCCCCATCCCCTGCCCTGTGTATCTCTTCCATCTGCCCATTCCAGGTTATGGACTACAATCTATGATAAAAGAATATGGGGGGGGGGGGCCTCCCTGGTGGCTCCGTGGTAAAGAATCTGCCTGCCAGTGCAGGAGACATGGGTTCAGTCCCTGGTCTGGGAAGATCCCATATGCCATGGATCAGCTAAGCCCATGAACCACAACCGCTGAACATGTGCTTTAGAGCCAAGAAGCTGCAACCACTGAATCCCACCTGCCTAGAGCCTGTATTCTGCACAAGAGAAGCCACTGCGATGAGAAGCCCACGCACCGCAACTAGAGAGTAGCCCGCAACCCACGTCTGCCTCGGCCAAAGCACCTCCCGTGATGCTTTAAGGCAACAGTCGGGTTCCCTAGGGAAGTGGCAAAGAGGAGGCGGGACACCTGCTCTGAGGGTGACCCTCCAGCGGGCGAGGCCTGACTCCCCTCTGGTCCTGGTGCTAGCGGGGAGTGGCGCTGGGGCCTAGGTCGGCACTGGATGGAGGAACGCAGGGAGCACCACAAACCGAGAGAAGTCTGTGCAGCAGCAAAGGCCCAGCACAGCCAATAAATCAAGAATGAATGAATGAGTAAATGAATGACAACAAAGGCCCAGCACAGCCAATAAGTCAAGAATGAATGAATGAATGAATGAATGGTAAATGAATGACAACAAAGGCGCAGCACAGCCAATAAATCAATCAAGAATGAATGAATGAATGGTAAATGAATGACAACAAAGGCCCAGCAGAGCCGATAAATCAAGAATGAATGAATGAATGAGTAAATGAATGACTGAAGAAATTAATGGAAGAATATGAGTAACTGTTCCTCTGGATTCTGTGAGCAGGGGGTCATGGGAACCTTCTATTTATAGCCAGTCAGGAGCATAGGTGACAACCTGGACTTTTGATTGAGAACTGAGGTGGGGGAGGGGGGGCAGGGTGAACTGTCTTGTGGGGCTGAGCCCTTAACCCAAGGGACATGATATTATCCCCAGGTAGACAGTGTCAGGACTGAACTGAGTTGAGGACACCCAGCTGGTATCCAGAGAACTGCTTTGTGTAGGGAACTCACCCTCCTTCCCAAACCAGTGAAAGAAGCTCAGCAGAGGAGAGTCCAGAAAACCAGGGGTTCCCACAGGCGCTGCAGTGACTCACATCTCACTGGGGTGGGTGTCCCAGGACTGTCAGCACAGCTGTGTTCCAAGGAACACGATTCCACCTCCAGCCACTAAACACACGTAACGGCATGTGTGCCATCGGGGTTCTGCTGGGTAGCCCTCATTTTGGAAAAGTGTCATTTCCTGCAAGGCAGCTAGGGAGCACTGACCGAAAGCCTCAGAAAGGTGACCATTAAAGTGACTGTTAAAAAAAAAAATCTGTCTGCAATGCTGGAGACATGGGGCAGGAGACCTGGGTGTGAGCCCTGGGTTGGGAAGATCCCCTGGAGAAGGAAATGGCC
>SJYX01016083.1:266663-294008 GCA_006410675.1 Oreotragus oreotragus
TTAAAAAAAAAAATCTGTCTGCAATGCTGGAGACATGGGGCAGGAGACCTGGGTGTGAGCCCTGGGTTGGGAAGATCCCCTGGAGAAGGAAATGGCAATCCACTCCAGTATTCTTGCCTGGGAAATCCCATGGACAGAGGAGCCTGGCAGGCTACAGTCACAAAGAGTCAAACACGACTGAGTAAGTAACACACTCACATTTTCACTTTCACAGTGAAATTTAACTAAATATCCCACCACAGAGAACTGAGTAAGTGACCAGGTAGCTGTGCAACAGAATGCTCTTGAGCCATTAAAAAGTCGTAAAGGAATACTTTTTGCCATGGAAAGTCATTTCCCATAGATTCATTGAAAAATTAAGATATGAAACGGTACAGGCAGTGGTAACATTTTCACTGAAACTTGACATATAAAGTCTCTTACTCCTAGGTGCAGAGGAACAAACAAGAGATACTTTAAAAAGTTAACATGGCTGCCTCTATAAAGATAAGGGCTTGCCATGTCTTTTTTTTTTTAATCTATAGTTTCACACTTTTCTACAATCAAATACCAATGCTGCTCTAGTAAGAAAAAAAATGTTCTAAGAAGAAAAAAAAGGAAAAATCTGTAATAACAATTAGGTAGTTTATCTTTTAACACTCTCTTGAGTAGTTTGTCTGAAATTCTCTCATTTAGTGTTACAAATTCCCGTAACAGGTAGAGGACTGATCCCCTTCCCATAAGAAGGCAGCACCAAGTCCAACGAGAAGAGAAAGATTTTAGGATACAGAGAGGTTTGTTGTTTAGTTGCTAAGCTGTGTCCGACTCGTTTGTGAGTCCATGGGCTATAGCCTGCCAGGCTCCTCTGTCCATGGAACTCTCCAGGCAAGAACACTGGAGTGGGTTGCCATTTCCTTCTCCAGGGGATCTGTCCGACTCAGGGACTGAACGCGAGTTGCCTGCATTGGCAGACGGATCCTTTACCACTGAGCCCCCAGGGAAGCTCCAGGCCTAAGCTTTCCTGTTCCGCAGAAAGAAGACCAGTGCGACACTGGCTCCACCTGCCAGCCACACAGGAGACCGCATGTAGGAATCACCCAGGAGGCCAAAGGGGAAGGTTTCCGAAGCTGCTTCTCTCCCGCCCACCCCTCTGCCCCTCACTTCTGCTGGGGGAGCGCTGCTTCTCTCCCACCCGCCCCTCTGCCCCTCACTTCTGCTGGGGGAGCACAGAGCAGGCTGAGTTTGAGGGGCAGCCCTGTAGGGCTCTGCTGCTCCTCCTAGAGTGCTGAGCTCAGAGGCTCCCTTCTAGGAGACACAGCCTCACAGGTTCCAACTCACCTCGCCCACTGCATTCACCACTGGCAGATGCCGCAGGCCCATCGTCCTGAACAGGTTGAACACTTGGGAGACGTGGGTGTTGGGCGAGACAGTGAAGGGTGCGGGGTTCATGTACGGGGTGACGTCCTGCAGAGGAGGCAACACGGTGACCCGCAGCCACTCCTGCCCACCCAGGACGTGACGCTGGCCACGCAGAGGAGGAGCAGGCCGTGTGGGATGAGCCCTCAGCCTCCTCACCCAGCCCCGGCCCCCAGGGAAGCCCTGCTCACCACGATCATGCGCGGGTTCAGCAGGGTCAGGTCCAGGTCATGGATGTCGGGGTACCTCGGGTAATCCTCAGCCATCTCGGCGTAGGAGAGGCGTGGCTGGCTGGCACTCTGTAATCCCAACCCAGACACTGTCCTCGCACCGGATGTGGCCACTGGAGGAGCCACATTTAGGGGGCCCTCCCTCAATGTCTCAGAGCCGGGCGGGCAGCACAGGGCCAGGACAGGTGCTCTGGAGTGAAGCCTCCTGCTCCAAAGCCCTAGCTGTGTCCCCTGGGCTGGTCTCCTAACTTCTCTGAACGTCCCTTCCATCTGTAGAACAGATGTGAGCTGTTCTAGAGTTTCCATGAGAAAAGTGCTAATAGTAGCTGTAGCGACTTGGGTCCCCTGCAAGATTCGTCTGCATTCTAATGCCTAGAACCTGTGAATGTGGCCTTCCTGGAAAAGAGGCCTTTGCGGATGTAGTCAAGGTAAGATGAGGTCACATGGAGGAGGGTGGGCCCCAAACCCAGGGACTGGTGTCCTGATAAAACATGAGCGGGCACAGAGGGAGGGCCAGGTAAAAAAGAGGCAGATGTGAGTGATGTGCCTCCAGCCAGGGCAGGCCGAGGGCACCCACCACAAATGAGGGCAGCACGGATCCTCTCCTGGAGACTTCAGGGGAAGCACAGCCCGGCTGACCAGGCGTTCTGTCCCAGGGCCTTCAAAACCGAGCAAGGACACGCTGCTGTTGCTGGAAGCGTCTGAGGGGCCCACCTGTGGGATTCTGCCCAGTTTGCGGTGACTGGAAATGGCAACCCCAGGAAAGTCAGCCCAGGAAAGTCACGAGGGAGCTTTGCCACTATTCCTGCATCCTGAGTCTCCTGGACTTTCCCTCAGCTCTCAAGGCTGCTGACCGTCTCAGGGCACTGTGACTAAGGGGCAAGGCCCTGGAGGGACTCTAAGCCCTGCTCAGCGTCAGGGCAGCAGGGATTGCACGCACCGCCCGACAGCAGGTGTGGGGACTGGGTTCCGAGCGCCCTCATGCTTTCCAGAGGCCCGGTGTGGACAAGAAGGGAGACCCACCGATTGGCTTTCAGAGTAACAGACTCCTCGGACGAGCAGGGTGACGAGCTGCGAACGCAGGATCAGGCCGTGGAAGGTCAGTGGGCGGAAGCGTTCCTCCATGGTCCAATCTTCGCTCGGGGACTGGTCAGGGTATAGGTTGGGGTAGGGGGTGTATCTGTTACACAAAAACCAGACGCTGCCTAGGACACCCTCACAGGACTGCGTCCCGCCCACGGCCCCGAGCCCCGCCTGCTCTCCGAGGGACGGCCCTGGGCGAGGGGCCCCCTCACCTCCGCTCCAGCATCTGCTGCAGGAGATCCTCCTTCTCGCCCGGCTCCTCAGAGGTCACGTGCTCGTCGCACATGTTGCGCAGCTCACTGGATGGGTAGGACTTCATGGACTGGCTTCGCCGGCGCTGTTCGCCGGCGCGGGTGAGGATGCTGGACTTCTGAGAATGGGAAGGGGCAGTGATAACAGACGGCTGCTCGAGGGCAGGCCAGCATCCACTCAGGGGAGGAAGTGGGTGACCCTGAGGGTCGAAAGGCACAGGCCCACGCCAAAATGTCAAGAAACCTGCACGGTGGCTCAGAGACTTGTGATTCAAGGAGCCTCTCGGAGCCCAAGGTTTCTGCTGGCCCCAAGGCCCAACTCCTTTGATGCGGGGACAGCAAGGCAGTGCTCCCACGTCATAGCTCTGTGGGCCTGTCAACTGATGTGCCCCAACCTCCAAAGCCAAGGGTGGGCACGCAGCCCAAGTGAGGCAACGGGACCCTCGCTCAACGCTGCTGCCTCCTGGTACCCACAGAGGAGCCGCCAGCCACCTGCTCACCCAGGGTGCACCGCACCTGGTTCCCCAGCTTCCCCGTCCGTCCCACAGCTTCCTACGGACTTCTTTCTTAAGTAGGTCAACGCCCACTGCTAGCAATTCAGAATCCTCTCTGGGACAACCTGCACTGAATGCTAATCACTGCTGATTAAAACCGGGCTTCCCTGGTGGCTCAGATGGTAAAAAATCTGCCTGCAATGCGGGAGAGCCGGGTTCGATCCCTCCGTCAGGACGATCCCCTGGAGAAGAGAATGGCTACCCACTCCAGTATTCTTGCCTGGAAAATCCCATGGACTGAGGAGCCTGGCGGGCTGATTAAAACCACCACTTATCCGCATGCTTGCTGGAGTGAGAATGCACACACATCCTGACGGCCTAATGAAGTCCTTACTCACTGTCGCGTACGATGACAAGGGTGCTGACTTTCACAAGAGCCAACCAGGGCCACCCTGTCTACAGGGTGCGACAAGCATGGGGAACCACCTGTCCATGGCCCACCACTCCTCCGGGGTCACTTCTTTACCTTGAATTTGATGTTGTTGCTGATGAGCTGGTTGCCTTTCATGAACTCCCTCTCGTTGCCCCGGTTCTCTGTGACCACCGGGAAGGCGTGGTGGACAGTGGTGCGTAGGATGCTGACCAGGGACTGGATGCGGGTGTGCGGGTAGACGTAGGTCAGATTGGGCTCCATGATGTCGCTGGCTCGCAGTCTGGGGGAGGCAGAGACGTGGTCCAGCCTCACTACGGAGGCCGTGGCACTGGGAGCAGCCGTGACATGGCCGTGCTCCCTCTCCATACTGCCTGGACCACCAGGGTCCCTCTTCTGAACCACCTCCAGCCAATCCCTGAACACACGTGTTCCTTGGTACTCCCATTTCCTGTGCCTGGAATATGCTCTCCCCTGCCTTGTCAGGTGGGTGGGCCAAGACCCTCATCTCAATACAAATGCCCCCTCACCATGAACCCCATCCGCTTGCCCAGGGTTTCAGCCATCCCTCCTCAGCACCCCATGGCACATGCCATGTATCACCATTGAACTGCTAATGACATGGGAATTAAAATGAAAATCTTTGGGTGTCCCTTTAGACCAGGGATGGCAACTATCACCCACAGGTCCAATCTGGTCACGCTTGCTCATTTACATGTTGCTTACATTAGTGCTTCTGCACTAATATGGTAGAGCTGGATATCTGATAGAGACCACAGCCTGCAATGTTGGAAATATTGACTGGCTGGTCCTTTCTGGAAGCTGGCTGACTCCTACAGGACAGACACTAAGCACCTTGTGTGATTCCAGACATGAGAGGCCTGATGGATAAGCTGGTGTTTATGCCCAGAAGAGTCACCACTCTTCACTGGGCACACGAGGCAGCTTGCTGTCACTCACAAGGACTGGACGCTTAAACATTCAATCATAACACTTCCTGTTTCACCAGAACGCCACAGCGGCCTAATAGTCCATGAAGTGACCCTGCCCACCCCAGCCTCCAGCCCACGGACCACTCCACTCCCCTGAAAACACTTGGGGACAAACGTGCTTGCTACTGTTACTTACCTTCTTCCAAACCAAGAATCGGTACTACCACCCCCTATTACAAAGTTCCTGGGCCCTAGACTTCATAAATTCTGGAACTAGGACACAAAGAGAAATCCTGGCCTTACTTGTCCATTTCCACCTCTGTCTCCCATTCTAGCAGCGGCACGCCTCGCAGGCCCACGTGGATGTCATAAATGCCTTTAGTGAAAAAGTCCCCTGTCCATTTGGCCACCTGAAATACAAAGGAAAGGCTTGAAAATAGGCTGCTATGGGGGAACTGGGCCCTGAATCTGAAAGAGGCCTAGCAGGGCCGTGCTCACCATCAGGGTGATCATAATGGGAAGGCCGTAAGTGATCTCGTTGGTAGACTCAATCAAGATGACCGTGAGACTGATGGTCATGCGGACGACCCCACCCAAGAAAGCCGCAGCACCAATCAGGGCAAAGGTCCCGGAGTAGATGTGGCCCAATCCAATGTAGCTGGTGAAGAAAGAGACCAAGAACATGGCTCAGAATCATACAGTGTGTGGTGGGGTGAGGGTAGTTTAGTCGCTAAGACATGTCGGACTATTGAGATCCTACAGACTACGGCCTGCCAGGCGCCTCTGTCCGAGGAATTTCCCAGGCGAGAATACTGGAGTGGGTTGCCATTTCCTTCTCCAGGGGATCTTCCCGACCCAGGGATCAAACCCAGGTCTCCTGCACTGCAGGTGGATTCTTTACTGCTGAGCCTCCGGGGACGCCTGTGAGGTTGGGTAGGAAGCTCTGATCCCCACACGTGTGCATAAGTGCATGAGCACACACACACACACACACAGAGTACCTTTTGAGGACGTTGGCAACTAAACGTCCAAAAGCAGCTCCACACAGCAGAGAAGGCACGAAAAGGCCACTTGGAACAGAAATGCCGTATGTCCAACACGCAAGTGAGAAATAGAGGACGAAGAACAAGGCCAAAGTGACGGGGCTAAATGTACCTGCGAAGCAAGAGCAGACTGACCTGAGGCCCACTAAGATGCTTACCAAGGCCTCCCAGACTCCCCGGCTCCCACCAGGTCCTACTGTATCCTGTCTGTTTCACCTACAGTGCTGGAGGCAGAAAGCCTATCTTTGTCTGGCGTGATGTCACCAACGAAAAACCCTGTTCTTGCTCAAAATTAGGGATAAGCCCAGCTGTGTCTGAGGGTAAACGGAAAGGGCGGGTGAATAATCATTTATTCCTGCCCCAAAGCCCAACCCCTGAGACTCACTATCCTGGTGGAAAAGCTGAAGGATGGCAGACTCCTGGGGATTGAAGAAGAGGGTGGCCATGTCATTGTAGGTCTCGTTGGGACAAAAAAAGGTCTTGATACTTGAATTCACATCTTCTGATGTGACCTGAGAAGCAAGAATCCAAAAGTCAAACACAGGTCCCTGACCAGGGCACTTGAGATTTCAAGTGGGACGTCTCCAGCGAGGTGGCGGCAAACCTGGCATGCAAGCCTTACTCATAGTAAAACAGGTAGCTAAAACAGAGCGAGCTCCAAAAGCAGCCAACTGTGATACTGTTCCTCACATTTTGAGAAAGAATCAGGATGACAGCCCTTATTCATGCACATCGCAACAAAAATATAGGCACACCCATGATTCACTGTGGGTCTGGCTCCGTGCTACTTCTGTCAGGGGCACTGCAGGAAGCCTGGCCCCCAGGGACCACGGACCGTGGAGGACAAGGTAGAGGCCTGACAAGAGGCCCAGAGTGGTCAGGTGTCTGCAGAGGAGAGTCCAGGGCACTGCGGACCTAAGCCCAGCTTTGTTCTAAGAGGAAAAAGCCTCTGCCCCGAGTTTGCTGCAGGAGACACCTGTGTATATGAGGTCTACTGCAGATACCTTGTTCCTGGCTGCCCATCCCTCACCTGGCTGAACAAAACCCAAGTTGGGAAAAGATGGGATTTCTTCACATCCCAGCCCTCTTACCCTCTTCATCATCTTGTGTGAGCAGATGAGAGCCTGGCACTGCTAGACTCATCAGAGGGGTGTTTGTTTTCTGGCTGCTGGTGTTCAGCAGCACAGGGGGTGAACCTCATACCTGTCCCTGGGCAAACAACTAACAGGTGTTACTGCAAAGCTAACTGAGGAGATGGATTGTTCCTGGATCCCATTCCATCAGCGACACTGTAGAGATGCCCTTACGTGGACACTGTAACAGTAGCAGGCCATGGGTTAGTATAATCCTATGAGGTGCGCCTGGCTGGGCAACATAGCCAGATGAAGGCTGCTGCAGGAAACCAGGGTGCGCCCCCTATGGGCAGAACCTGGCAGGGAGGAGCGGGCAACCGGGACAGTGTGCACAGCTGTCGAGGGTGGACAAGCTGAGGAAACAGCTTAATAACCAACAATGCAATGTTTCCCCAGCTTAGGTCTGGAGGAACCCAGTGCTGAAGGCGTGCTGGAAAGAGTCCTGTGGTCAAGTGCATAGAGGAGCATCACTGCACTTGCTGGAAATCAGTGTATCTGCAACAAACAGGGAACAGGCTCCATGATCAGACAGACCCAACTTGCACCCTGTCACCCTCTTGTGACCTCGGGAAAGGTACTCCATTTCGTGAAGCTTCCGTTTCCTCACCTATAACATGGGAATGACACCTATCTCAGGCTACCTATTACTAGCTGACTGGTCTCCGGCAAGACCTCAGTTTGTCCAGTTTTCTCATCTGTCAAGCGGGGACAATACTAGCCAGAGTGGCCATGGTAAAAACTAAGTGAGGTCATGTACGTACAGTGCTCAGTGGAGCGCCTGGCACACAAAGACTCCTAACACTTACTGGAACTTTAAAGGCCCTGAGAAGTCCTGTGTTCAAGAAACCTACTGAGGCCTGGTTATCTCATCTGACCACAGAATCTGTTTCCGTTTGTTTGCTCTTGAATCATGTGTATAAATGCTCCTTAGAACACACTTTGGAAAGTATTGGCTTGGTAAGGAGGTGGCCTTGGGGAATAACCAGTAACAGGGATCAACAGATTTTTCCTGTGAAGAGTCAGAGAGTAACTATTTTAGGCTTTGCAAGCCACATACAGTCTCTAGTGCATGTTCTTCTGGCTTTCTTTTCCCAACTCTTAGAACTGTAAAAACCATTTTTAGCTCGGGGACCACACAGCAACAAGCAGTTGCTAAGGGCCAGATGTGGTCCATGGACCAGAGTTTGCTGACCTCTGATTGAGTACATTCTAGCCATTTAGTGTTCCTGGGGACACAGAGGATGCAGCTGTTCTAGACAAAAGCCCAAAGGGGCTCGGAGGGACTCCAGTAGCTCCCTAGGGGCCATTAAGACATATACTGAGAGAACCTCCAGCCTCCACCCTAGGGTCCACTCTCAGATCCAGCACACGTTGTAAACTAAGCTCCAATGCCTACCTCACTGTGGGGGTCAGGGGAGAGAGAGGAGTCCCCTCTATGATGACCAGGACTGTTCACAAAAGTGAAAAAGAGCCAGTTTGGTGAACATCCTCTCTTAGGTAAAGTGACAGCTATGAAGCCCAGCCCCACCCCCATCCCCCACCCAGCAATCTGACTCAGGTGTGGAACAGTGAACCAATGCATCTACTGGCTCTAAACAGAGGCATGTCATACATTCTGGATGCTTCGCCTCTGTGGACGCAGGACAAGGGCAGCAGGTGCACAGGGGGCTACCTGGAGCGGGATGGAGTCATTCCCAACTTGAGCCGCAGAAGTCATCTGGCGGCATTCTCCCAACACCATGGAGGCCACAAACACCACCACGGTGGTCACCAGGGACACCAAGAGGCTCTCCAAGACTCTAGGAGGCAAGACACAGCTGTTAGCGTGGATTAAAAAGCTACCTGGTCTTGGGAACTCGAAACTGCCTACCCCCAACCCTCCCTGCCCCCAGAGCACGCACAGCTGCCCTGGGGCAGTCAGCACATGTGCAGAATGTATCAGCAGCTTGCTGTGTTCCAGCAATCTCTATGTACAAATCTGTACAGGTGGTTAGTGGCGAGTCTGCTGCGGCCACATCATCTCTCTCCAAGGAATGAAAGGCCTCCCACTTTAAGTCACAGGGTGAGAGTCTCATGACAGTGCACCCCTTGGCGGGGCAGATACTGACTCTGCCATGTGTCCCCGTGCCCAAGTCCAGAGAGGCCGGGAGCCAGGGTGGCTGTGATCTAAGTTAAGCTCAGCCGCAGTCTCTTGGTCTGTCTGATAAACACATTTATGTTCTCAGTCTTAGACGTGACCTGGAAGCTGGCGTGGGAAGTGGGGTCTATTCCTCAGGAGAGATGGCCCGGTCCACACGGGGCCGGGGAGGCACAGCAGGTGGGGGAGGCGACTGCGAGGATACCTGACGAGCTTAGGTTTCGGGTGCACGTTTCGCATACGGTACTTTGCAAGCCTCTTGTTCAGACAGTTGAACGTGGCTCCCAGGAGGCCCCCAATGACCCCCATCGCGATGAAGAAACCCAAGTCCATAGCTGTCCAGAGATGACATTTTTTATCAGAGTCAGAGCACTGAGAGAAAGGGCAGGGGAGGGAGAGAGAAAAACCAGAGTGCCCGTGAGAACAGGAAGAGGCAGGAGCAGAGAAGACAGAGACGAGACGCAAAGCGATGCTGGAGTCCTGCCACACTGAGCACACGCGTGCAGGAGACTCCAGGGCCCAGGCGCACCTACCTCTCTGCCAGCTTCTCGCCGATCCTTAAGGGCAATTGTCACGGGCCAAGAAGGAAATTCGGAGGGCAAGGACAAAACATACCTTAAACTCGCCGAAGTTCAGCAGCCCAGGGAGCTGGAAGGAGCCCCAACTTCCAAACTGAATTCCAGAACGAAAGAAGTTGAGGGTGAAGGTGGCAGACATGGAGCAGAAGAGCTGGGAAACAGGTGACAAAAATAAAAACAGCTCATAGCCCCAAGTCCTCCTTCCCCCCGGACACGTCCCGTAAACCTACTGCTCCACACAGAGACCTTCAACTCCAGGTCTGGACACGGGGCTCTGTGACCACAGCTGTACTGAAGTGTGACAAGCTGGAAATCGGGCTAGTAGGAGTTTCCATTCAGCCTTTTGTGGACTATTTGAGTCTATGGTGCACCAGACCCTCGGCTAAAAGAGGAAGAGTAAACAGCAGAGGAAGAAGGTGTTCCCCGAGCGAGCAGACGGGAGCTCAGTCAGGACCACAGCTGGTCTCACCTTCCCAGCCAGACAGTTCATCATCAGAGGGTAACGTCTCACTAGGGACAGGGAGGATGTCAATGTGGGATGTAGAGAACAGTCCACAGGAGTTAGTGGGAAGTAGAGAACAGTCCATAGGAGGATACAGGCATCTAGAGCAAAGGAAGTCAGTCTGGCCTCATCAAAACTACAGGTTAACCTGAAACTATCCATTAAATCGAGCCTTTTACCACTGGGATACGTCCCTTATCCACTTTGGCAACTGCCCTTGTCTCAAAGTCCCCTTTAACACTAATAAACTACCTTTGTTGTGGAGTTGCTCAGTTGTGTGACCCTCTTGCAGCTCCAGGGCTGCAGCCCCTCAGGCTCCCCCGTCTACGGGATTTCCCAGGCATGAATACTGGAGTGGGTTGCCATTTCCTTCTCCAGAGGGTCTTCCCGACCCAGGGACTGAATCCGAGTCTCCCGCACTGGCAGGTGGATTCTTCACCACGGAACCACCTACAGCAGCCTTATGTTGGTTAGCACTGACATGGTCTACCTTTTCTGTTCCTTTTATTTTCAGATATTTACGACTGTACATGAGGTATGTGTGGTAAACAGCGAAAGAGGAGAAAAAAAATTCCTGGTAAATGTATCAAGTAAGAGTTGTCCGGATGAAACCTGGGGTGGGGGTGGGTGGTTAAGTTCGGGGAAGGCCCTCCTTACCACTCTCCATGTGAGCCCTTGGTTCCAGAAGGACGAACCCTCCTCCAGACTGAACAGGGTGCCCCCAATGGGGGCCCCAAAAGCCGCAGCAACTCCGGCAGCTGCCCCTGCTGATACAAAGTCCCGCTTGTCTCTGAGGGGTGAAGAGAGAGATAGTTTATCTGAGAAACAGTCCTCAGGCTGCAAAGGGCAGTTTTCTCACTTCCTTATGCACCGACATTTTATTATCTCGAGACCCAAGAACAGTCAGGCCTCACAAAGGGCTTTGGTTTCTGCCGAAGTGACTCAGCACTGAACACAGTTCACTAACCAGCCAGATGCTCTCCCCCATTGAACTCCACCAGGCAGGGGTTCCCTGATGTTAGTCAACTCCAAGCATGAACTCCCAGAAGGCAGGTCGAAGACTTCCGGTGTCACCACTGAGCCACCGGCTCCCTAGACCTTCCTTCCAGAAAGCCCAATACCAGAGAAAATGGCCAAGTGTGGCTGCAAGCAGGACAGGTGACAGTGCCCGCAGGAAGGTGAGAAGGTGGACCCCAACCTGGGTGTGAGCCCCTGACTACAAGGGCCTTGCCAGGCATGCAGGTCAGTAACACCTGAAAATTGCACAGGGTGCAGAGACCTTCCAAGCCTGAAGCGGCAGACTAAGTAAATAAACTCCAATCTTGATAATATGCCAATGGACTTTCTCGGTTGTATTTTTGATTTGGACCAAGTTCTTTGTTGCCAGAGATGCTTCTAGGCCCCAGGTTATGGCAAAACAGAAACTGTGATGCCTGCTTGGCCCTTGTGCTCCTAATTTTCAGAACAATAATTCAAAGCCCACCTCCTTCCTGACGGTCGGGTTCTGCATGCAGCCTACCCAAGCTGGGGAGACTGTGAGCCTGGTTGGAGCAAGCACAAGGTCTCAGTGGCAATAAACGAACAGCCTATTTTTAAAAAAAGAACAAAAACACCCCAAGTTCTAACCTTTCCATACCTGTCACTTCGAAAATAGGGGAAATTAAACTGGATCTTTCGTAAGGAGATGCTCTGAAACTAGAACAGGAGAAAATAGAGTTAGGGAGGGGCCTGAGGCTGTAGAAAGCCACAGCACTGGGAGTTCCCGCAGCCTGACCGCTCCTGGGCAGGAGCCACAAGGAGAGTCTAGGACAGCAGCTGCTAAAAGAGGTGACTTTGAAAAGGAACTTCTTTCCTACCCCCGGATTCCTAGGCTCTTCAGAAACTGCATTTTGTACATAGTCAACATGTCTGAAAGGAAAAGGGAAAAACAGCTGGGTGAAGGGTGGAGAGAAACTGAAAGCTGCTACAGAAGATGACGTGAGCTCTGCTCGTGGCAGTCACCAGGGAAGAGCCAAGTGACTGCCTGACAAAATCTCAGACTACCGCCCAGTCCTGGCCTGGCCTCCTTCTACCTCTCAGCTTACTTCCCAGAGGCCGGTGCATGGAGATGAGATGAGGCAGTAACAAGAGAGATCAAAAGATGGGCTCTGGATGACAGGGACTTCTCTCCTTCTCCTGGACAACACAACGACCACAGCCAACTCTCTCCCCTTAGAATGTGAGACATAAACTGTTTACAAGTGACAGTTCACAAAGAACTGAGATTTTCCTCTGTGGACCAGCCTGTGAGAAAGGGAGTCTGGGAGTCCCGAGTGAGCCCCTTGGCCTCCTTGAACCTCAGCTCCTCATCTAGGAATGATGATGATGAGGACAAGTAAACCCGAGGGGGCTTTTTTCTGGTTGGGCCACACGGCTTGTGGGATCTTAGTTCCCCAACCGGGGATGGGACCCGGGCCCGTGGCAATGGAAGCTCAGAGTCCTAACCACTGGACTCACCAGGGAAGTCCCTGAAGTGGCTTTAAAGAAGAGAGGAGATTGGACAAGAGAGTCTGGCCCAGATGGCACCTGATGGACAGCAGCTGTTATTCCCTTGCTGCATCCAACGGTATCAGCATTGACCTGTGCCTGAAACCATCATAGCCAAGGCTTCCAGCCTCTATTGGGACCCTCTGCAAGCCACCCTGTGTGCAGGTGCTTGGCAATGGCTGTGGGAGCACTGGGTAACTTTCGTTTGAACTTTCTCTCTGTTCCATTTCTGCTCCCAGGACCCCACAGGGCCCCAGTACAACCTCCAGGTACCAGCTACCTGCTCTCCTGGGAGATAGACCTCATAGTTTCCCATCAACCCAAACTGATAATGGATCCCAAGGCCACATTAGGGTGCTCTTGATGGATTTTTTCCCCAATTTTAACCACGGAGACGCTCCTGCCCAGGAGGCCCACTCTGAAGGCCAATTCGCCCCCGACAGCCCATCAACCCTTACCTGTGGGAGGCCAGCCCCCACCACTGCTCCACTGTGGATCATGGGGCCTTCCTTCCCCACAAAGAGCCCTGGGAACAGGTGGAAAAAGGCAAGACAATCTATTAGCACAAAACAATCTTTGGTACACAGAGCTTTCTCTTGACAACTATAAAACAGAGGTGATCAAGCGACTTGCTAACAGTAAGAATGGGTCAAATCCCTATCAAATAAGAGAAAGTAACCTTGAAATTCTAAATTGGGGGTCACAGCAAATCATAGCCTGTGGGCCAAGACAGGCTTGCTGTCTATTTTTATAGAGCCCAAGAGTTCAGAATGGTTTTTTACATTCTTGAATGGATACATTTGAAGTGGTTATGTAAGTTTAAGCACCTACATAATAGCTCCTTTTTGCCACTTGGCCCACAAAGCCTAAAATATTTACCATCTGGCACAAATCTTGCTGACTTTGCTAAAAGCCAACTCCACAAACCAACTAGACAGACGCTCTACTTTGAAACTCAATGGTGTGCTGGTCAGACAGCTCTAAATGGTAACTTATTAACAGCGTTTACTTTATTTAAAAACGAACTCATCAACAAAAAGTGCAGAGATCTGTTTGAGGGCAGAAACTTCAAGGCCACAGCTGCTTAATGTACACCCATAATGATTCCTGTCGCCTTCACCCCTGGAAGGCTTGAAGGATAAAGGTCAGGAAGACGCTTCTGTGACTTCCCTGGTAGTCCGCTGGCTAAGACTCCAAGCTCCCGATGCAGGGGACCTGGGCTTGATCCCTGGTCAAGGAAGCAGATTCCATATGCTACAACCAAAAAGATCCTGTGTGCTGCAAATAACAGGGCTTCTGAGGTGGTGCAATAAAGAAATGGCACCTGCTAACACAGGAAATGTAGGAGATGCGGGTTTGATCCCTGTGTTGGGAAGATCCCCTGAAAGAAGAAATGGCAACCCATTCCAATATCCCTGCTTGGAGAATCCCAGAGACAGAGGAGCCTGTCAGGCTACAGTCCACAGGGTCACAAAGAGTTGGACACGACTGAGGATGCTTGCACACCCCAAATAAGACCCAGTGTAGCCAAATAAATAAATATTTTTAAAAAATAAAAAAAAGGAAGAAAGAAAGACCCTCCTGACCTCCAGCCACACTGAACAGAACTCCAAAGACTTTGCAGAGCAGGGTTCGGAGACGCACGATTCCAGGCACTTTCACGCCATTCAGATAGCATTTGATCTCGGGGATCCCAGAACCGGCTGCCACTGGCTGAAGGAGAGAGCAGGCATACTCAGAAACTCAGAACCCACTGGGCTCATCCTGGACAGCACCACAGTCAGTAGGCCTGATGCACTTCTAACAAGTTCCTGGTGATTTAACATCTCTTGAGAGGTAAGGCTTTTCAACAATCAATCAGTTCAGTTCGGTCGTTCAGTCATGTCCGACTCTTTGCGACCCTATGAACTGCAGCATGCCAGGCCTCCCTGTCCATCATCAACTCCTGGAGTCTACCCAAACCCATGTCCATTGAGTCGGTGATGCCATCCAACCATCTCATCCTCTGTCGTCCCCTTCTCCTCCTGCCTTCAATCTTTCCCAGAATCAGGGTCTTTTCAAATGAGTCAGCTCTTCGCGTCAGGTGGCCAAATACTGCCCCTTATTTCCAGAGATCCTTACCTCATTTGTCTAAGCTGGGTATTGGTCATTTTTAAAGTTCTTTAAGGTTTAAAGCATTTGTTATTCTAAGGTGTTTTTACAGTTCCCCAGTGTTTCTTCTAATGTGCTGCAAAGGTTGAGAAGCAACCTTCTAGTCTAGATTGTTCCCCTTTAATCTCTCCAGAGCCTGAAATCACTTTCAGAAAACCTAAGGAAGGAGAGATCACTTTTTCTACAGAAATCTATACTCTTAAGACTAAATCCGTGTCTTAACATTTCGGAAATGGAGATGGAGAAAAATGGAGTCCCCAACAACCTCATGAACAAGTAGGCAAGACCCCCACTGCCTCATCCCCATCACAGCTCACCTCAATTAGGACAAGAAGGCTTGCGAAGAAGACAAACGTCAAGTTGAAACCCAAGAGTTCCAGGAGGGACAGCGCAAGACAGCCTTTCTGGCTGCACTCCTCCACCGCTGCAGACATGGGGTTAAGGAAAAGGAGCCTGCCAGCAGGGGTGGTCCTGCCAACCCTAGATATGAAGCAGTTTCTCTTCCTCTGAAGCATGGGGACTGCTTACTGCACATCTTCCTGTTTTCCACATATAAACTTCACAAAAACACAACTGTCTGAGATGTCTTCTCATTGGTGTTTTCAGTCATTAAGTCATGTCTGACTCTTTCGCGACCCCATGGACTGTAGCCTGCTGGGATCCTCTGTTCAAGGGATTTCCCAGGCAAGAATACTGGAGTGGGTCTCCATTTCCTTCTCCAGGGGATGTTCTCAACCCAGGGGTAGAAAGAAACCGCGACTCCTGCATGGGCAGGCATTGAGCCGCCAGGGAAGCCTTTGTCTCCTACACTAGGAACAATTTTAAAATCATGAAATACTTCACAAACATTACAAGATGTACAAACATCTATACCCTCAGAGCCTTAACAAATCTCAGTGTTAAGCCACATCTGCTCCAGGTGCTTTCTGAAAACTAAAACACTAGATACCATTCAAAACAGCAACAAAACCCCTTGTGTTTTGAAACCCCTAACTTGAAGCCTTGCATATCTTCCCTGGAACATGCCCATGTGCATCCACACTGTTCTGAGTGTTTCTGAAATTAAAACAGTGGCGCTGCGGTTAATGCACCTTCTACCCTTGCCTTCTCTCCCTCAACACTTTTTGAGAATTAGCCATGTTGATCTAAGAGCTCTGGTTCAATCTAACTTCTATGTGAAATTACACCATCCAAATTACAGCTGGCCCACTCTCCCCTCTGGTGTGAGAGCAGTGTTTTGCAATCCCAGAGATGCAATGAACATCTCTGTGCATGTCTGAGGGCCACACCTAGAACACAAACCCAGGAGTCAGGGCGCCACCTTCCTGTGTATTTAATTCTCACTTCCCTGCTGGTGGTGAGGTAAGTGCTCTTCCACAGGTAATTTTCCTCTTCTGAGTACTGTCTGCTCACATCCTTTGTATGTTTTTCTACTGAGCTGTTTCGGCTTTTTTCTTAACTGAGTTGCTGTTCTCCCTCTACTATGGATACTAATTATTTGTCTCTTAAATGCACAGAGAATCACTTCTCCTAAGCTGTAAACTTGTTTTTCAGTTTGTTTATGGGGTTTTATTGTCTGATTTTTTTTTTTTTTTTGGCGCGTGTATAAACAGAATGTTTACTTTGATGTCATCAAGTTTATTAATCTTCATGCCTTCTGGAGTTCTTAGAAATTACTCCCTGGTCTTGACGTTACAGTCTCTTCAAGTTTTGTTTTGCCTATTTACATCTTTAATCCATCTGGAATTAATGTATAGTACAAAGTAAGAATCTAATTTTGAATTTTTCCAGATGGGTAACCAATCTCTCAGCATCTTTTATTAACAAACTCATCCTTTCTCACTGATTTATAATATTAACTCTGTCACTCACTGCATTGCTGTATGTGTGTGGGCCAGTTTCTGGTTCTCTATTACTTTCCACTGGTCTAATTGGGTGTTCTCATACCAATATAACACTGGGTTAACTACTGTATCTTAAATTATGTAAATCTTGACATCTAGGATGGCCAGTCCCATCTGCTGTTCAAAGCTGTCTCAGATACTTTGGGGTCTTTATGATTCCACACAAATTTAAGAAGATAATTTTCAAGTTCCATGAACAATTCTAGAGAGATTTTCCTTGGAACCACAGTCAGTTCACAGACTGATGAGAAAAAACAGGTATCTGGGCCTCGTGTGTTACTACCATGACTACGAGCATCTTTCAAGTCTTCCTCTGTGTCCTTTGATAATAACGAAAAACTTTAAACCCAAGTGGCCAATAAGTAGCTCTTCAAAGATCACATCTGTAAACTCATCTCTGTACGGGAAAGCAGGATGAGCAACCCCACATGTTGGGGAACACTGTGACCCCTGTAAAGGATACACGCCTGCACCACTCCAAACTTGAGCTGCGTGAAGAGCCGAGCAAAGAAGTCCACGAAGAGGCCCACCTGGGAAGAGGACAAGAGCTGTCGCTGAGTTTCCACACTGTCATAGGCACTCCCCCAACCTCCACCGCTCGTTCTCCTTGGTCACACGTGCCCATGCTACCAACAGGCCATGTGTGAACAGGTCTTTCCTTAGTCAACGAGTGCCCCACCTGAGTCTGGTCCCACAGCCCTCTGAGGACAAAAGAAGGGGCGCAGCTCAGTTGTCAGAAGCAGAGTTACAACACATAGGGATAAGAATAAAAAAGAGCCTGAGACCAAGAAGACTGAGAGTGCTTAGAAACAGTACAGAGGCGTGTGAGGGCCTGCTCTGCTCTTCCAAAGGCCGGGTCAAAAGAAGAAATCCAAACACATTTTCAGTGATCCTTAGCCGGGTAAGTGTAGAAAGGATTAGGGTATCAGAATGTTACTCTGAAAGCCAATGCCTACTTGGGAGTAGTATACGGCTCTTGCACGTCTGTTATTATTCATTCGCTAAGTTATGTCCGAGTCTTTGCAACCACCTTGACTGCAGCACGCCAGGCTCCTGTCCTCCACTATCTCTGAGTTTGCTCACGTTCTTGTCCATTGATGATGCCATCCAACCATCTCATCCTCTGTCACCCCCTTCTCCTTCTGCCCTCAGTCTTTCCCAGCATCAGAACTTTTTCCAATGAGTCGGCTCTTTGCATCAGGTGGCCAAAGTATATTCAGGACTGATTTCCTTTAGGATTGACTGGTTTGAGCTCCTTGCATTCCAAGCGACTCTCCAGAGTCTTCTCCACCACAATTCAAAAGCATCGATTCTTTGGCACTCGGTTATTACCATTTTATAAATCATGACTTCGATTTATAACCATTGTATAGCCAACGGTTAGCCTGGTGAATAAGAGAAAACCACTCCTGTTCCACTAGCTCACTCTCTGAAGTGCATGCTCAGGACTTAACAGAGAACTGGGAAGACTTCTGACCATGTGAATTCAGGATCAAAGGCTTTGTGCCTTTAACTCTGGTCTTCCCACAAACCAGTGCTTGGGGGCTTTTAAATACTGAAACAATAAACAGCAACAGATCAAAGGAGAAGAGAGCCAGAAGCAAGAGGAGGTGGTTATTAAGGCAGGTCTGCTTTCCTAGAACAGGAGGGTGTTCGGTAGAGTTGCTAGAGTTTGACATGACAGTTGCAGAAAGACTAACACCTATATGGCTAGTGACTATGCTTATTACAGGGTAATCTGCAACCAGGAAACTATATAGCAAAATAAAACATCAGCCCACAGTGCCCCCACAATGGCAGAACATTATCAAAGAGGCCTCCTGAATGCTATTAATCTTAAATATTAAGATATTCCTTGATCTTCGAATTTACTACAGTAAAAATCTGAAATTAAAACCTGTGGTCAGTTCTTGTGGCTACGTTATGTTTAAATATGTATTTACACTTAATGGGTATGTTATGTAGAATTAAGTTTGAAACCTGTGGTTAATTCTAGAGAAAGGTGATGAACAGGCTACTGCTTAAGAATACATATACAGTGTTACGGGTGAATCTTTGTGGTCTCCCCTGCCCACTTCCAAAATCTTATGTTGAAATGCTAACCTCCTCTAATTAGGAGGTGGGGGGGGGCCTCTGTAGGTAATCAGGTCATGAATAGGATTAGTGTCCTTATAAAAGAGACCCCAGAGAGTTCCCTTGCCTCTCCTGCCACCTGAAGACACAGCAAAAAGACGGCCATGTGTGAATGACGAATCGGGCCCTCACCAGACACCAGATCTGTTGGCCTGGACATTCCAGACCCCAGAACTGTGAAAAGTAAATGCCTGTTGTTTAAACCCCTCAGTCCATGGTACTTTTGCTATAGCAGTCCAGATGGATGAAGACAATCCCCTTTTCTAACAACGTATTGACAAAAATTAGATTTGACATTTATCGTTTGGATTATAAACTCTTCCAGCTTCTCTGCTCCGGGTTGAAGCATGGTAAGTCAGCAGTTATGGTTCCAGACTTTTACTATGACAATCTTTGGCGATGTTTCATGATTTCTTCTCGTCTGGAATTCATCTGTGAACATGCTGACCCAGAACCCTGTGCACTCAGGCGTATTCCTCTACCCACAACTGCCAGCTCTACCTTCTAGGTAAAATGAGCAGTGTTCAGGGAAGAGAGACGGCATAATGAGTTCACGGAGATCCGCGATGTCCTGTTTACTGGCATGCTGCGCTCGAGCAAAGAGCATAACAGCCACACTTTTGTTCTCAACATGTTGCTTTCTCCCTGCAGGGTGACCTCAGCATCCACTAAGCACTCTCCCCACTCTGCCATCTACCTAATGGGACCACATAACAAAGGACAGGTCTTGAGCAAGACTTCAAGTGCTTTAAAGGGCATCAGCGTTGCATGGCTCACTTTCATTTCATAAATTGAAAAGTATAAAAAAGCATCAGGATTATACTTTAGAAAGGAAGAAAGAAAGAAAAAAGGTATTCTCTAAGGACAAATGACTTATCTGCCAGACTGGCGCATGCCCTCTGCCCTCCGCTGCCCCTTGGCCCACGATCTCCCCGCCTGCTCACCAGACCGGTGCAGACTCCAATGGCAAACACCATCATCCACTTGACTGCCTCATACTTGCGACCTTTCTGTTCACAAAGGGAAAGAATGACTCAGGATTATGATGGCAGCAAGGAGGGACTACATCTCGGCCAACCAGTTTCAGACTAAATTTCACGTGGATAGCAAGCACAGAGATGATGTCTGGTGTGGCAGGTAAGCTTTACAATGTAAGAATGAAGAACGCGAAGGGCCAGGCCAGGTACACTGACAGTGGACATGCTGGCTGGCAGGCTGAAGGACTGAGGAATTAATAGATTTAATTTAGTTAATAGATGGCATTAATAGATATCCCATGAAAAGGGTTAAGAGTCTAAAGGTTAAGGAAAATCACTAAAGTATTTAGAACAAAAAAAGAGGTTGTCCAAAAGAAACACAGATGTATAGAAAAGTCTTTTGGACTCTGTGGGAGAAGGCAAGGGTGGGATGATGTGAGAGAAAAGCATTGAAATGTGTATATTATCATATGTGAAACAGATCACCAGTCCAGGTTCGATGCGTGAGACAGAGTGCTCAGGGGTGGGATGGGGAGGGAGGGGGGAGGGGGGCTCAGGATGGGGAGCACATGTACACCCATGGCTGATTCATGTCAATGTATGGCAAAAACCACTACAATATTGTAAAGTAATCAGCCTCCAATTTAAATAAATAAATTTAAAAAAGAAAAAGGCTGTCATAAAACCTACTTGGTCCCAAAAGATCAATAAAGAACTCACCTTATTATCCATAGTCTCCAAAACTTCCAGATAAGGGTCATTGATACAGCGATCATAATCCAAACTCTGAAAGAGGGATGTGTGAGTAAAGAAAAAGTCATAAGCAGATAGGAAGAATTACCATAACCTGGAAAGGATAAACCTTCCAGTTCCCACCACTCAAAGCACTGATGGCCAGAGCTGCACCCAGGAGGGGCTTGTTAGAAACACAGCCTTTTGGACCCCCTCAGGTCCTTCTTAATCAAAATCACTTACATGGACGTTTCAGCAGCACCCCTGTAGGTGAATACTTTACGCATTAGGAAGCTTTAAACTACATATTTTTAAGTGCCCTGTTTCTGCCAAACACTAAAAGATCTCATGCCCTCACTGGTGCTACCCAACTTACTCCATTAACGAACAAATGCTTCCATTAACCAGAGCCAAATTAATTTAGCAAGTCTAATTTTAAGTATCTTCTGCAGTTAGCATCTGTGAAAAAGGTGAGTCACGAGACAAACATGGAGACTGTTTTAAAAAACAACTTCCAGTTTATGTTAGGAAGAGGCACAGATCCAGCCTGGCTCCTAAAACAGTTCCTTAAACGTCACAGAACACAGCAGTTCTGCAAAAGATCTGCAGGTGTGCCAAGGGCATTTCTGAGGAACAATTCAAAGGAAATGATTTTATTTCTACATCATGCACAAGCAGCAGCAGTCTGGCACCAAAGGAAAACAGTCTGCTGTGTGCTCTCTCCCGTAACCTGTTGCTACCTACACATCAGCTAGTGAACAAACTTGGACACTGGCCTGGTGGCCACACTCCCACACAGGAGTTCAGAGTCAGCCGCTAAACCAATGCAGGTGTGATGTGTGACAGTTCATTCCATTTCTGTGACTACCCAAAGTCCAAATTCCTTTTCTAAAAGGGTCCTGGAGTAGCAGCAGGTGACTCATCAAATCAACTTTTATCCACCCAGTATGGAAGACTATGTAGTCATAGGGCTTCCCAGGTGGTACTGATGGTAAAGAACCTGCCTGCCAATACAGGGGACGTAAGAGACTCGGGTTGGGAAGATCCCCTGCAGGAGGGCATGGCAACCCACTTCAGCGTTCTTGCCTGGAGAATCCCATGGACAGAGGAGCCTGGCAGGCTACAGTCCACAGGGTTGCACAGAGTTGGACATGACTGAAGTGACTTAGCACACACACATTCATGTAGCCATTAAAAGAATTTGGACAGGTCTTNTGCCTGGAGAATCCCATGGACAGAGGAGCCTGGCAGGCTACAGTCCACAGGGTTGCACAGAGTTGGACATGACTGAAGTGACTTAGCACACACACATTCATGTAGCCATTAAAAGAATTTGGACAGGTCTTCAAGGACAGATGTGGCCAGTGTGCAAAGATTAAGTAAAAAAGGCAAGATGCAAAATAAATAAATAAAGGCAGATCCAGATTAATAGGTGTAATAGCATCCTATTTTGATTAAACAAAGATTTGTACGTCAGCATACAATAGAAAACATTTGGGAAAACCGTTCACAATGGTTAACTCTGAGGTGGTATTTCAGTAGGCACTCACATCTGGATATTACTTAAAATTCTCCTGGCAAATATGGTGAACATTTTTTTATATTAGAAACAAAATTGTCTGCCTGATTATAAAACAAAAAAAAACAATCAGAAAAAAAAAACAACCAGTAAACAATATTTTTGCTGGGAAACTAGACCCATCAGTGAACGATTAAACATATATGTATTTAGTGATAATATATATACACATATAAACGTGTATTTAGTGATAATATATATACACATATATAGTTTACATATATATACACGCACATGCACATACAGTAAACCCTTGAACAATAAAGAGGTTAGGGGAAGCAACTTTCCACACAGGTAAAAATCCACATTTTGCTATTTCTCTCTCAAAAATGAAGAATTTGATAAATGGCTCAACCAAGGACAAGAAGCTGAAATAATGTGGACAGAATCAGGACTCAACCCTAGTTCTTTAGATTCCACACATTGTGATCTCTAATGGAATGCAAATTTTTCCCCACACTTAGGTAAAGATCTGTAAAATGAAAATACAATATTTATTGAAAAAAAAAAAAAACTTGCATATAAGTGGACCTGAGCATTTTAAACTCATGTTGTTCAAGGGTTAACTGTACGTCCACACACATATACATATATATGTGTGTATGTATATATACACACATTTTAATCAATTAAGGACATCNAAAAAAAAAAAAACTTGCATATAAGTGGACCTGAGCATTTTAAACTCATGTTGTTCAAGGGTTAACTGTACGTCCACACACATATACATATATATGTGTGTATGTATATATACACACATTTTAATCAATTAAGGACATCACATTCTAGGAACAAATGGGAGAAAATTAACATGTTGAAAAATATGATATCCTTCATGCCCAATATGTATAAAAATCATCAGCAATTATTTGCTTGATGGTTCTAATAACACTTAGGCTCCATAAACATTGAGAAGGTGTGCAGACGTCCACAACAGGCAAAGGTAGAGCTACAGAAAGTAGATTAGTGCTTGCCTATGGTCAGAGGCAAGAAGGGTGGACAATGCCTGCTAACAGGTGCATGTTTTCTCTCTGGGTGATGAAAATATTCGGAAATTGATTTGATAGTTGGGCAACTCTGTGAATATACTAAAAACCACTGCATGTACAATTTAAATGGGTAAATTGTGTAGAATGGGAATTATAGCTCACTAAGGCTATTAAAAGGGACATTTAGAAAGAACTGTAATACAAGAACACCAAACTTTTTAAGTTTTGAAAATTTGACACTTGGTAAACATATACTCATGAACTGTATGATCTGTTATGAAAACCAGATAACTACTTCTCCTTTGCCATGACTAATTTTACTTCTGCTGTACATGTTACTACTGTTGTGGGAAACTAACAACTTCTTTAAAATAAAATTCTTTAAAAATAAAACTTGTATAGGTAGGCGGCAGGGCTGATGTCCATGGTTACGAGCAAACATGGCATCCGACTACAGGGCGCAAATGGGGACTGAGGTGTAGCCCAAATTTACTCAGGAAGGCATCTTAGGGCTCACACAAAAAACACCTTCGGTGGGCCTTTAGCAGGGGTATTGGCGTTGAAATGACTCAGAGAGGGGAGTCCTGTTATTCTAAGTCCTCATCTCTGAGGGAGTGCCTTTTTCTACCTCAAAAGGGCACTACAGGTTCTGTGACATGCAGAAAAACAATACTCCTTGGGAATGGTCTCATCCCACAAACAGGAAGTTGATATTATTCAAACCATCTATAATGAGAATGGATGTCAAAACGGGGATTCTAACACCTTTTAAGATCCCCACCTTATTAAAGAAAAAGTCAAGTACGTACAATGAACTCTTACTAAGGCAGGAACTGTGTGTGTTAGTCACTTGGTTGTGTTCAACTCTTTGTGACCCCATGGAATGCAGCCTTCAGGCTCCTCTATCCATGGAATTCTCTAGGCCAAGAACACCAGGGTGGGTAGCCATTCCCTTCTCCAGGGGATCTTCTCAACCCATGGACTGAACCCAGGTCTCCTGCACTGCAGGCAGATTCTTTACCAGCTGAGATACCAGGGAAGCCCACTAAGGCAGGAAGGAGCACATTTTAGAAAGATCTTCAGCAGAAGGGTTTTCTAGTTGATCCCTCATAAATAAAATCTGAGCTGACTTTTCCGAGTCAATGCCTAACTCAACTTGCTTTTACAGCAGATGCTCTCAAGAAGATGGTTAATTGAGAAATATTAATGACTCACATGGAAGAACATTAACCCATAAAACTTACACAAATATGCATATCAGGTGAGAGGAAATGCATTACTGACGAGTGCAATTTAGCAAAAAAGAGTGAAAGGACAGAAGATCAATGGAGGAGACATGCAGTGTTGAGATCCCAGGAGGAGGATAAAGGCTGGGACAGCATCAGTTGTAACCATCAGAATAATATCACCAGGTTCAAGGGGGAATGGCAAGATGACAGCACGAAATGGATTGCCATACTAATTCTTGCAAATCTTTCTAATGTGTACAAGCAAACACGTATTTAAGAGTTATGGGACTTCCTTGATGGTCCAGGGACTAAGACTCCATGCTCCCAAAGCAGGGGGCCCAGGTTCCATCCCTCAGGGAACTAGATCCCACATGCTGCAACTAAGAGGTTGCATGCCTTGACAAAGATTCAAGGTCCCGCTTGCTGCAACTAAGACCTGGCGCAGCCAAATAAATAAAATTATTTTTAAGAAGAAATATGAGACAATACATCATTGGATATAGTGCTTTTTGATTGATTAAAAGCACTCACATCAGAGTAACACATTATACCACTGTGGTACAGTTGGCAAATTTTAGACTCTTAAAATTATTTGTTGAGCCAATTGCAAGGGGAAAAAAAAAAGACGAAACAAAACAAAGCAAAGATGAAGGTGGAATCTACTTCATCTTAAACCTATTTGACTTAAAAGATGTATTAAACAAGTGCAACATTAGGACCTTACTTGGAACCCAATTCAAACAAACTATGAAAAGTACTTATGACATTTATAAGACAACTGGAAAACCCAAACACTGGCTGTTTGATATCAAGGACTTACTGTGAATTTCTTAGGTGTGAAAATGGCACTGGCTTATGATAGGGAAAAACAGTGTCCTTATCCACTAGAGACTTGAACTGAATTATTTATGATACGATGTATAGACTTTCCTCAAGATAATATGGGAACGGGGAAGTGGATGGGTTCACACATGAAACAAGGTTAGGCATGACTGAACGATGCTGTCTGATGAGTACAGGGGGTTTTCAGTGTACTATTCTGCCCATTTTGTCTACATTTATGATTTGTAGCTCCTCATGGAACTTAAAAGAAAAAAAGTTCCATGAGAAGCTACAAATCATAATAGATACACTAAATTCTACAGCAAAAGTAGATAAAGTATTAGAAAGAAAATTAGTCTGGGTATGTTATTGCTCTAAAATACTGAATTTTTAAAGTACGTGGTATTATTTTTTTAAGTCATTACGTATAGACACAATTAATCTCACTTTGGGAATTAGTTCTAAGAAAGCAATTAAAGATAAACAAGAAAGGATGGTCACCACCACGCAATTCATAACATAGAAAAGTCAGATAAAAAACATTATCTTATTTCATAGATAATGAAATACTATTTCCCCACTTAAAAATGAATTACAGAAAAGTATCTATTGATAAACAAAAATTTGTTATAAACTGGGAGGGAAAACCATGTTAAAATAGTGTATCTAGTCGAATTTCACTTTGTTATTTAAAAGAAGGCATGGAAAAGGACGTTTAGTAAAATGAATAGTCATCTTTTCATGAACAGGATTGCAGATTTTTCCGTAGCTTCTTTTTGCAAATCATATGAAAATCCTCTATCACAACCATGGCTTGTTTTTGCCATTTCAAAAGTCACAATAATGTCACTATAAGCTGACTAAACAATAAAAGGTATACTCTAGCAGCGCTGGCCTTAGTGCTCCCCACCACACAACACACACATTCTCTCTCTGAGTGCCGTGCATGAAGTCAGGAACTCCAACCAAGAACTGACAATTCCAAGAGAAGCTGCTTGGGCAGGAAACAATCATCTGAAAACTCAGTTCTCTTAGAAGAAAAGCAACGCTTCCTGGCTCACACCTGTTTACAAGCAAATGCTGCCAGTGGCTTTGACTCTGGGTCTCTACAAGTTACAAAAGCAAACAGTCTAATGGCAAACACATGCTCTAACCAGGTTAAGGTGCAACAGATTGATGAAAGCCTGGAGACACACTCAGACCCTGCTTTGAGGCTAAGACGAGAAAAGGGCTTCTTAAACAGCCCCTTCTGACAAAGAAGTGATCTCTTACCTACTCACTCCCTGGGAGAGAAGGTCATAGAGCATCTCTGGTTGGAATCCTAATGCTTCAGTCTGAAGTGAGCTGGTCACTCACTTCTTCTGTTACTCAAGACAGCATCTAAGAATCTTACCTCATAGTCTTTCCTTGGAAGAATCTCATCCTCCTCCTCCTGTGTTTCTCCAAGGATGGTCTAGAAAAACAAATCCAGAGAAGAGAGACCCTTTCAATGTTTTTAAAAGTGGAAGAGGCAGAAGTATTTACTGAAATCAGCTACTAATTTCTAAATCCTCTGTAGCCATTTTCATCAAATGAGAACACCTAAAACAAACACACAAAAAAACCCATTTTGGGATGGGGGTGATGTGGTGAGGGTATACAGTCATCAGCTGAGCTCTAAATCACCACTCATCTTCAGGACACTTCAAAGATGTCACCTGCCAGCTTAAGAGGGAAAGAATTCAGGTGGAGTCTGACAACACGTGGAGTCTTACATCAGGAGAGACTTGTCAACTCTGAGGATACAACTCAAGCTTTCCCAGGGTGCTTTGCAGAGGGAAGCTGGATTATCAGTGACCCAGAAAGGGTGAAGGATACAGTGACAGAGCGCTGGAAAAACTAAGCCAGCGGCATGATATGCAAAGTCCAGTGCAGGGGCTCATTCTGAAAATGCTCATTTCATTCAAAACTCCTTTGAGGTGGAAACTAAAAAATTAATATGGATGAGATTGACTAGAGCTGGCCTAGATCTTCCCTCAGATTCCAGGGAGGGCTTATGAGAAAAGACCCCAGACTTGGGCATGTGAAGCCGGGCAGATGCTTCGAGAGCCCGGGG
>SJYX01016084.1:5271-50770 GCA_006410675.1 Oreotragus oreotragus
ATGGTTTTTCCTGTGGTCATGTATGGATGTGAAAGTTGGACTGTGAAGAAAGCTGAGCACCGAAGAATCGATGCTTTTGAACTGTGGTGTTGGAGAATACTTCTGAGAGTCCCTTGGACTGCAAGGAGATCTAACCAGTCCATTCTGAAGGAGATAAAACCTGGGATTTCTTTGGAAGGAATGATGTTAAAGCTGAAACTCCAGTACTTTGGCCACCTCATGTGAAGAGTTGACTCATTGGAAAAGACTCTGATGCTGGGAGGGATCAGGGGCAGGAGGAGAAGGGGATGACCGAGGATGAGATGGCTGGATGGCATCACGGACTCAATGGACGTGAGTCTGAGTGAACTCCGGGAGATGGTGATGAACAGGGAGGCCTGGTGTGCTGCGATTCATGGGGTTGCAAAGAGTCGGACACGACTGAGCAACTGAACTGAACTGAACTGAACGCTTTGCATGAGGTGGCCAAAGTACTGGAGTTTCAGCTTTAGCATCACTCCTTCTAAAGAACGCCCAGGGCTGATCTCCTTCAGAATGTACTGGTTGGATCTCCTTGCAGTCCAAGGGACTCTCAAGAGTCTTCTCCAACACCACAGCTCAAAAGTATCAATTCTTTGGCACTCAGCTTTCTCCACAGTTCAACTCTCACATCCATACATGACTACTGGGAAAACCATAGCCTTGACTAGATTAACTCTTTAATACTTGCACGTACATGCCATGTTTGATTTATAAATAAATAATAAATAGTATTAATAATAGTACATATTATATATATAATTGCTTGAAAGAGATAAAATATGAAGGCAATAATTAATTTTAATAAAATTTTAAGTTTATAAGAATTTTAGATTTAGAGAAAGGTTCAAATAATGGTACAGTATCCATAAAACCCTCATCAAAGTTTCCCCAATTGTTAATATCCTACATGATTACAATATATTTTCACAACTAAGGAAACAAAATTATAACATTGCTAGTAACAAAACACCACATTTCATTTGAATTTCACTACCTTTCCCTACATGTCTTTTTTTTTTCTTTTGCCCCAGTATTCTAAATACCACATTGCACTTAGTCCTATGATACTATAACGGTGAATAAGAGATGGTATACATTTTCAAAACCCATAGAACTCTGAAACACAAAGAGCGACATGTGCACAATAAACTTTCATTAACAATGTAGCAATATTCATTCCATAGTTATAACAGATATTCTATGCTAGTGTAAAATGTTGATGACAAGGAAACTATGGAATGGGGTTACCCATGGTATATGGGAACTCTCTGTATTATCTAATCAATTTTATGCGAATTTAAAACCATTCTTGGAAAATAAACTCTACTAATTTAAAAAAGAGCTAACTCTACTCTTAGAGAACTCCAAAATATTTAGTATTTCACAGAGATAAATCAGTAAAACATCCCTTCTCTTCATTATAAAAAGAGAAATTTAAATTTGCTTGAGTAGCTTTTTATGAGGGAGTGGGTTTCAGTAGTTTAAGAATCAAAAAGGTAGATTTATTCAATAAAGAATAAATATACATAATTCACCTCAGGTCCTTGTCCTAAAAAAAAAGAAGCATAAACTTTTACGAGTATGCTGACAAATAGACATAGAAAAGGGTAAGTGAAATTAGGTAAGGAAGAAGAGACAAAAATGGCAAAAGTAAATAAAATAACAGAAGTAAGTAAATTGTTATTAAGAAAGAAAGAAAATGCAACTAAACAACTCAGATTTCTACTCTCCCTCAGGGAAGATTCAATGCATTTAATTATAATAATACCTGTGGTATCAATTTATGCTTTTCAAAAATGGGTAGGAGAAATTAAATAATATCATTATCATAATATAGTTTTGCCAAGGCTGTAGAGACTAGCAAACACTCAATTCCATGTTAGGTGGTCACTGATCAATTTGGTCACATACCAATGTGTACCTAGCTTTCTCCTTTCTTGATAGGTTATAAATGAAAGTTAATTGCACTTCTTTCCCCCCCCCCTCATTTTCTATATACAGGCTGCTGTGACTGGTATATTTCCCTTAATTGATTTAATCTTATTTCCAGGAATTAATATACATTTAAATTAGATAATTTTTACAGATAATACTTGTACATGGTTTAAACATCCAAATAGTAACACATACCGAAAAACTATACAAATAAGTATTAAATGACCTGGATAATCATGATGGTGTTGTCACTAATCTAGAGCCAGGCAGCCTGGAGTATGAAGCCAAGTGGGCCTCAGGAAGCATTTCTACAAACAAAGCTAGTGGAGGTGATGGAATTCCAGTTGAGCTATTTCAAATCCTAAAAGATGATGATGTTAAAGGGCTGCACTCAATATACTAGCAAATTTAGAAAACGAAGCAGGGGTTGCATGACTGGAAAGTGTCAGTTTTCATTCCTATCCCAAATAACAAAGAANACAAAGCTAGTGGAGGTGATGGAATTCCAGTTGAGCTATTTCAAATCCTAAAAGATGATGATGTTAAAGGGCTGCACTCAATATACTAGCAAATTTAGAAAACGAAGCAGGGGTTGCATGACTGGAAAGTGTCAGTTTTCATTCCTATCCCAAATAACAAAGAAAAGTAATGCCAAAGAATGTTCAAACTACCATACAACTGTACTCATTTCACACACTAGCAAGGTAATGTTCAAACTCCTTCAAGCTAGTATGTAAACTGAGAGCTTCCAGATGTACTAGCTGGATTTAGAGAAGGCAGAGGAACCAAAGATCAAATTTCAAACATCTGTTGGGTGATAGAAAAAGCAAGAGAACTCCAGAAAATAATATCTACTTCTGTTTCATTGACTACACTAAAGCCTTTGACCATGTGAGTCACAACAAAGTGTGGAAAATTCTTCAAGAGATGGGAATACCAGACCACTTTAGTTGCCTCTGGAGAAAACTATATGCAGGTCAAGAAACAACAGTTAGAACTAGATATGGAACAGCGGACTGGTTCATTATTGGGACATGAATAAGACAAGGCTTATATAACTTCTATATAGAGTAAATCATATAAAATGCCAGGCTGGATGCATCACAAGCTGGAATCAAGATTGCCAGGAGACATAGCAACAACCTCAGATATGCAGCTGACACCACCTTTATGGTAGAAAGCTAAGAGGAACTAAAGAGCTTCTTGATGAAGGTGAAAGAGTAGAGTAAAAAAAAAAATTGGCTTGAAACCCAGCATTCAAAAATTTAAGATCATGGCATCTGGTCCCATCACTTCATGGCAAATAGATGGGCAAACAATGGAAACAGTGACAGACTTTATTTTCTTGGGCTGCAAAACCACTGCAGACAGTGACTGCAGCCATGAAATTAAAAGACACCTGCTCCTTGGAAGAAAATAAATGACCAACTAAAACAGTGTATTATAAAGCAGAAACATTACTTTGCCGACACGTCTGGCTAGTCAAAGCTATGATTTTTGAAGTATTCATGCATGAGAGTTGGACCATAAAGAATGCTGAGCATCAAAGAATTGATACTTTTGAACTGTGGTGTTGGAGAAGACCCTTGAGAGTCTCTTGGCCTACAAAATGATAAAAGCAGTCAATCCTAAAAGAAATCAGTCCTGAATATCATTTGAAGGACTGATGCTGAAGCTAAAGCTACAATACTTTGGCTGATGCAAAGAGCTGACTCATTGGAAAAGATCTTGATGCTGGGAAAAATTGAAGGCAGGATGATAAGGAGAGGGCAGAGGATGAGGTGGTTGGATGGCATTACTAACTCAATGGACATGAGTTTGAGCAAGCATTGGGAGATAGTGAAAGACAGGGAAACCTGGTGTGCAGTCCATGGAGTCACAAAGAGTTGTACCCAACTGAGCAACTGAACAAAACACTGAAAATAGTTAAGCTGCTTCTCCATCTTACTGAATTCAATCTTAGGTATGTGACTTGCTTTCATCAGTGGAATGTGGAGAGTAGTCACAGTGTGCTATTTCTAAGCCTAGATCTGAAGAGACATCATGTGGTCTAACAATTTTGTATTATTTCAATATAGAACAGGATTTGGGTAGACGGTTGAGCTGGAAGAATGAAAGATATTAAAGCAGACATGTACTTAATCCTCAACTCAGAGCAAAGCTCAGCCAAGTCCAGTTTCAATCATGTACACTTCACCCAATCTGTAGTTGGATAAGTGAGAAAGACATATTTCATGTTGTTTTCCTTTCAGTTTTGAGTAATTTACTATAAAGCATTTTATAGCTACCAAAATTAATACAATCTTCATTTTTAGTTTGGACATTTTGAAAAATATCTATTGATTCTCATCTCTCCAGTCATATTTATGAACCAGGCAACACATGTTGTTTAGGATCTATATTTCTGTTTTGGGTATAAAGGTTGAAGGACCTAACCTTGTGGATTTCACTGTCAGGTCATAAAGCTATCGATGATTTTTTCATTGTCATTCAAGTTTCTCCAACATGAGTACTTTATCAGGTCTTTTCTTTTTGTGAAGTAATTTTAATTGAATGAAAATTGATCTACAATGTTGTGTTGGTTTCTGCCATACAATAACTTGAATCAATAACAATTTTGTATCCTTTCCTTCTTGAGTTTCCCTCCCCCTAATCCACCCCTCTGGGCTCCCTGTGTTATATAGCAACTTCCCACTAACTATCTGTTTTACACATTATAGTGTATATATGTGAATGCTTCTTTCTCAATTCATCACACCTTCCCCTTCCCGTACTGTATCCACAAGTCTGTTTTCTCCTAGGTTCATCAGTACCATTTTTCTAGATTCCATATATATGTGTTAGTATACAATACTTATTTTTCTCTTCCTGACTTCACTCTGCATAAGAGGCTCTAGGTTCATCCATCTCACTTTATCTGACTCAAATGCATTCCTTTTTATATGTGAGCAATATTGCATATATATATATATATATATAATATCTTATCCATTCATCTGCTGATGGGCACATATGTTGCTTACATGTCCTCGCTATTGTAAATAGTGCTACACTGACACATGTTTTCAGTTCAGTTCAGTTCATTTCAGTCACTCAGTCGTGTCTAACTCTTTGTGACTCCATGAATCACAGCATGCCAGGCCTTCCTGTCCATCCCCAACTCCCAGAGTTCACTCAAACTCATGTCGATTGAGTCGGTGATGCCATCCAGCCATCTCATCCTCTGTCGTTCCCTTCTCCTCCTGCTCCCAATCACTCCCAGCATCAGGGTCTTTTCCAATAAGTCAACTCTTCACATGAGGTGGCCAAAGTATTGGAGATTCAGCTTCAGCATCAGTCCTTCCAATGAACACCCAGGACAGATCTCTTTTAGGATGGACTGGTTGGATCTCCTTGCAGTCCAAGGGACTCTCAAGAGTCTTCTCCAACACCACAGTTCAAAAGCATCAATTCTTCAGCACTCAGCTTTCTTCACAATCTAACTCTCACGTCCGTACATGACCACTGGAAAAACCATAGCCTTGACTAGATAGACCTTTGTTGACAAAGTAGTATCTCTGCTTTTCAATATGCTATCTAGGTTGGTCATAACTTTCCTTCCAAGGAGTAAGTGTCTTTTAATTTCATGGCTGCAATCACCATCTGCATTGATTTTGGAGCCCAAAAAAATAAAGTCTGACAGTGTTTCCCCATCTATTTCCCATGAAGTGGTGGGACCAGATGCCATGATCTTCATTTTCCGAGCTTTAAGCCAACTTTTTCACTCTCTTCTTTCACTTTCATCAAGAAACTTTTAGTTCCTCTTCACTTTCTGCCATCAGGGTGGTGTCATCTGCATATCTGAGGTTATTGATATTTCTCCCAGCAATCTTGATCCCAGCTTGTGCGTCTTCCAGCCCAGCATTTCTCATGATGTACTCTGCATAGAAGTTAAATAAACAGGGAGACAATATACAGCCTTGACGTACTCCTTTTCCTATTTGGAACCAGTCTGTTGTTCCATGTCCAGTTCTAACTGTTGTGTCCTTATCTTCATATAGATTTCTCAAAAGGCAGGTTAGGTGGTCTGGCATTCCCATCTCTTTCAGAATTTTCCACAGTTTATTGAGATCCACACAGTAAAAGTCTTTGGCATAGTCAATAAAGCAGAAGTAGATGTTTTTCTGGAACTCTTTTGCTTTGTCGATTATCCAGCAGATGTTGGCAATTTGATCTCTGGTTCCTCTGCCTTTTCTAAAACCAACTTGAACATCTTGAAGTTCACAGTTCACGTATTGCAAGCCATTACTATATGTATAAAATAGTTTTCCATCATATGTAGTCTGTCCCACTGTTTATATTGGCCAGTGCAATATACAGTAATGGTTACTAAATCATATCTTGCACTTCAACCATTGTCTTTTGGTTGAAGTGCTATACCATAGCCTATTCAATAGGCTTTACCGTAACCTATTCATATTCTATATATACATGTCATCCCTCATACAAGTGAGCAGGTATGCCTTGTCTATGGGGCATTAGTATGCAATCCGAAAATGACTCTACTGATTATGTACTCATTAATAAGTGCCTAAAAGTTTGCCTGATAAAATCTTTTGTCAGTACAAATTTAAACAGAATAAATTTCACATATGCTTTAAGAAACTAAGAAATATGTAATTCTTGTTATTGTTATTATTTAGCTGCTAAGTGTTGCCCAGCTCTTTTGTGATCCCATAGCCCACCAGGCTACTTTGTTTATGGAATTTCCCAGACAAGAATACTGGAGTTGGTTGCCATTTCCTTTTCTAGGTTATCTTCCTGACCCAAGATTAAACCTGAGTCTCCTGCACTGGCATGTGGATTCTTTAGCACAGAGCCACCTATGTACATTTATATATATATATGTAAAATAAATAAAACATGGGTATAGTTCACTTAATTTTAAAATGAAAAAGAGCAAATATGAACCTGGGAAAAGCTAGTAATTTTAAAAATCAATTTTATTATATCATAATCAAAATTCATAAAATGCCATATACACTTAGAATAGTTGTTGTTTAGTTGCTAAGTTGTGTCCAACTCTTTGTGAGCTCATGGACTGTAGCTTTCCAGGTTCCTCTGTCCATAGGATTTCCCAGGCAAGAATACTGGAGTGAGTTGCCATTTCCTTCTCCAGGGGATGTTCTTGACCCAGGGATTTAACCCACATCTCCTGGACTGCAGGCAGATAATTTATTGCTGAACCACCAGGGGGAAAGGTGGCAAACCTGAAATAATTCAGTACATCTACATTTTTCTTCTTTACTTCTTATATAGAAATAATACCTGGGGTTTTCATTAATACATCTCTAGATACACACACACACACACACACACACACACACACATACACATATACCCATGCAAAATACCAATAAGAATAGCAACTTGAAATAAAACAAAAATATTATATCTTAACATTTTTGTTCAACATCATAAATATGTCTTACCAATTGTTCCCAATTTTCAATGTCACTTTGCCTGCAGAATTAACAGGCATACACTACAGGATTTTTTTTTTTTAACTAAACTTGTATTTTAATAAGTAGCCTGAATCTTTTGATATAGTTTCTTCTCTTTGGAGAAATTATGTTTTGCTGAACATTAAAAAATATTGAAGAAATCACAAATTATTAATTAAGATCTTCAATTTACTATATTAGAGAAGTGTTCAGCAATTGAAATATCTGTACTTTGTACTTTATTAATATGTAGCATGCAAATAATTTTGTATGAGAGTTGATTGTGAATTGAATTGGTTCATATAAGCACACCTGTTATGTTTGCATTTTACTGAGGTTTTAGTCCAGCAAAGCTCTATCAACTATTTAAGGTATCTTCCAATTTAGTATCAGAATAATCTCCTGGAAAACTTTCCAAATATACTATTCAGCAATAGCTAACTGAAACCAAATAGCATTCAATATAATTTTTTAATCCTAAATTAATCTGATTACTTCTTGAAAGGCCTTTACAATGTTCCCTGATAAATTTAGCAGTTAAAAAAAAGTTACTATTAGGGATATGAAGTTTTCCTGGAAAACATTCATCACCCTTTTTTAGAATGAATAATAGGAATGTCTGTCATGACGTTAAAATATATTTAAGAGAGAGAAATACATTTTCTAGAGTTATAAGGAGTTATTAATGAATTATAAAAAGGAAGATTATAAGATTTTTCTAAAAAATTCTTACATGAAGACTCATTCTACTTTAGCAAGGAGAAAGTAGAAAGAGTGTTAAAAAGATTCAATATAAATGAGGACCATCAATAACATCAATTACTTGCTGCTTCTGCAGATGTATGTATTAGAAACACCAGGCCAGACAGATTTCACTAAAACAAGACAAACCTCTTTATCATATAGCCATGAAGGGCAAGCTATATTTTGGAGCCAGTTAAAACTGACTTTTATCACCTTAAGACAGACATACAACTGAATCAAAATGCAAATTATGCAATCAGTGCTGCATTTTTAGACAGCACTATTCAGACGAGTGCTGCTCTATGTACAAAGAGGAAGTGGCAGATCTGAAGTCTGTGAAACATTCCGTGCATTTTGAAACACATCCAGAGAATAATGCTGTTAGTGATGATTCACATACTTAAGTAACTAAATATTTTGTACTTTATCCCCTTCAAGATCTTGTATATAACAGATTTTAAGAATGCCTTTTAATATTCTTCCTAACTTACATGCTACCAAAATCAACCATTTTTGTTGTTGAATTCATTGGGAATATAAGGTGGTAATATTTTACTGTGTTGATTTAGACTTAGAGAAATACATCCAGGTTCAGTTCAGTTCAGTTGCTCAGTCGTGTCCGGCTCTTTGTGACCCAATGAATCACAGCACGCCAGGCCTCCCTATCCATCACCATCTCCCGGAGTTCACTCAGACTCACGTCCATCGAGTCCGTGATGCCATCCACCCATCTCATCCTCGGTCGTCCCCTTCTCCTCCTGCCCCCAATCCCTCCCATTATCAGAGTCTTTTCCAATGAGTCAACTCTTCGCATGAGGTGGCCAAAGTACTTAGTTACTATATTTATCTAATAATATCAAAGTTAAAAAGAGATATATCAGTCCCCTGGGGAAGGCAATGGCACCCCACCCCAGTACTCTTGCCTGGAAAATCCAATGGATGGAGTAGCCTGGTTGGCTGCAGTCCATGGGGTCGCTAACAGTCGGACAGACTAAGCGACTTCACTTTCACTTCTCTCTTTCATGCATTGGAGAAGGAAATGGCAACCCACTCCAGTATTCTTGCCTGGAGAATCCCAGGGATGGGGGAGCCTGGTGGGCTGCTGTCTATGGGGTCACACAGAGTCAGACACGACTGAAGTGACTTAGCAGCAGCAGCAGCATATCAGTCCCCTCATGCAAGAAGATAAGCATAAAGCAAAGAATATTTAAAAACATGATAACATCACATTTTTGAAGCTGCAAAGAAGATGAATAATCAGTTGCTGCATGAGGAGACCACCAACAGTGAAACATATTTTTGCCTCAGTTTCCTCACCAATAAACAGGAGTATTAATAGTACCTAATACACATGTTTTTGGGAGACATTTAAATCAATAAACATATATAGCCCTCAAAATAGTGACAAATAGTTGTTGCTACATAAATGTTTGTTGATATTACTTTGACTGCTAAAAGTTATATCAAAAGCATTTAATTAATTGTTAGATTCCATTCTTTACTCCTGTACCAGCAGGACGACTACAATGCATGGCATGTGTATGTGTATATGTGTGTACTCAGTCGCTAAGTTCTTTCAGATTCTTTGTAGCCCTCTGGACTGTAGCCACCAGGTTCCTCTGTCCAAGGAATTTTCCAAGCAAGAATACCAAGAAGCCATTGAAATAGAAAATGCAAGGAGATCCAACCAGTCCATTCTAAAGGATATCAGTCCTGGGTGTTCATTGGAAGGACTGATGCTAAAGCTGAAACTCCAATACTTTGGCCACCTCATGCGAAGAGTTGACTCATTGAAAAAGACCCTGATGCTGGGAGGGATTGGGGGCAGGAGGAGAAGGGGACAACAAAGGATGAAATGGCTGGATGGCATCACCGACTCGATGGACATGAGTCTGAGTGAACTCCGGGAGTTGGTGATGGACAATGAGGCCTGGCGTGTTGCAATTCCTGGGGTCACAAAGAGTCGGACATGACTGAGCAACTGAACTGAACTGAATGGTGGTTATCCATAATGATAACAAAAACATAAGAGGAAAGAGATGGAACAGAGAATGTTAAAATATTTGGAAGTGAGGTGTGAGAAATGGAATGGATCAGGGCCATTGTTTTAAAGACATGATGGCTTTTGTTTTGTACTTTATGGTATGTAACATTTTTCATTTATAGTAAGAGATGTGGCTATTTTATTATTGTTACTCATGTTGATTTTGCATGTGCTAGCATTTCTATTTATCAGTTCTTATTAGTTTCATACAAATATAACCCACTCTGTTCACCTTACCTGATAAGTGAATTTTAACAGGTATATTTTCACAAAAATATTTAATAAAATAATATCTTACTGAATGTATGCTAAGTTGCATTAAATACAAATTGAGACATTTTTGGATGAGTTAATAAATACAACATATGTTTTGGAAAGATCATTTTTTGATAACTTTAGGGATATCAAACTGAAAAATCAGGAGTAGAAATACCAAGTTCAAATACCAACTGGTGTTAGGAAATTAATATGAGGGTTATTTCTTATAAGAACACATTGAAGAGATAGGTTGTACTTCTTGGTAAAAGATAGTTGGAAGATTTTATATTGAGAAAATTCCCAGTGAAATTTTTACTTCATTTCTACTAGGTGGTTCTGTTTGTTATTTTGTTTTGTTTTACTTCTTTGTTTGTTTTACTTCCATAAACCTTGCAAAATAGGGTAATCCTGTCAACTTATTTTTTTTCTTAACATAATGACTACCTTTGCTCCATATGAATTCCAAAAATTTATGACTGGACTTAAAGGTGGATTCAATTGACTTATTTATTTTTAGTTTTTCTCTTGCTTTATTATGGAAAGAGTTGATATACATCACTGTATAAGTTTAAGGCATACACTATGATAGTTTGATTATATACATTGTTAAATGATTATCACAATAGGTTAAACTATCGTGCATCTGCTCATACACATATGATTAAAAGAAAGAAGAAGAAGAAAAGAATAAAGGGATTTTTCTTCTCCTTCTAATGATACAGCGTTCACTCTCTTAATTTTTCTACTATCATACAGCAGTTTTAGCTATGGTTATCTTAATGTATATTACATCCCTAGTACTTACTTACCTTATAACTAGTTGTACCCTGTGACCACCTTCTTCCAATTCCTTTCCTCCTACTCCCCACTTTTGGGAACCAAAAGACTAATATCTTTTTTTCTGTGAGCTTGTTTTTATTTTGACTGTCATTACTAATACTGCATATTAAGAATTTATTAATCATCTTTTCTAAATTAAACTATAGTTGATGTACAATATTAGCATCAGGGACAATACACAGTGATTTGACATTGGCATACATAATGAAATGATCACTATGAGAAGTCTAGTAACAATCCATCTCATTATGAACTACTGGACATCTGGTCCCATCACTTCATGGGAAATATCAGACTTTATTTTTTGGGGGCTCCAAAATCAATGCAGATAGTGATTGCAGCCATGAAATTAAAAGATGCTTACTCCTTGGAAGGAAAGATATGACAACGTAGACAGCATATTCAAAAGCAGAGATATTACTTTGCCAAAAAAGGTCCGTCTAGTCAAGGCTATGGTTTTCCCAGTGGTCATGTATGGATGTGAGAGCTGGATTGTGAAGAAAGCTGAGTGCCGAAGCATTGATGCTTTTGAACTGTGGTGTTGGGGAATACTCTTGAGAGTACCTTGGACTGCAAGGTGATCCAACCAGTCCATCCTAAAAATCAGTCCTGGGTGTTCATGGAAGGACTGATGCTGAAGATGAAACTTCAATACTTTACCACCTCATGCGATGAGTTGACTCATTGGAAAAGACTCTGATACTGCGAGGGATTGGGGACAGGAGGAGAAGGGGTTGACAGAGGATGAGATGGCTAGATGGCATAACTGACTGGATGGACATGAGTTTAAGTGAACTCCAGAGTTGGTGGTAGACAGGGAATCCTGGGGTGCTATGTTTCATAGCGTTGCAAAGAGTCAGATACAACTGAGCAACTGAACTGATCTGATGATTTTTCTGTACCAAATTTGTTGAGAATTTATCATTAATAAATTTAAATTTTGTCAAATGATTTCTCTGTATCCATTGAGGTGATATGATTATCCTTTTTTTTCTGGGGTGAAATTTTTTTTTTTGCAGATATTGAACAATCTTTGTATCCCTGAAATAAATCATAATTATTTATGATGTATGATCCTTTTAACATATTGTTGAATTCAGTTTACTAATATTTTGTTAAAGATTCTTCTATCCATGCTGATGAGGGATATCAGCCTATAATTTTTACTGTATGGCCTTTTTATGATTTTCGTTATCAAAGTAATGCTGGACTGAAAGGAAGGTTTTTGAAGTATTCCTTACCCATTATTTATCTGTAATAGTTGTAGAAAGTGAAAGTGAAATTCACTCAGTCATGTCTAACTCGTTGCGACCCCATGGACTATACAGTCCTTGGAATTCTCCAGTCCAGAATACTGGAGTGGTTAGCCTTTCCCTTCTCCAGGGAACCTTCCCAACCCAGGGATCAAATCCAGGTCTCCCACATTGCTGGTGGAGTCTTTACCAGCGGGGCCACAGGGGATTCAAAAGAATAGGTATTAACTCTTCTTTACATGTTTGGTAGAACTCACTTTTTGGATTACTGATTCAATTTAATTAATAGTGATCAGTTTGTCCATATTTTCATTCTTGCTGATTCAGTCTTAGAAGATTACATGTTTCTAGGAATTTATCTTTTTTTTTTCATTGTCCAATTTGTTGGTGTATAATTATAGTAATTTCTTATGATCTTTTGTATTTCTATACTGTCAGTTGTAACTTTTCCTTATTCATTTTTGTTTCATTTATTCGGGTTCTATCTCTTTCTTTCTAGATAAGTCTGGCTAAAGGGTGATCAATTCTGTTTATCTTTTCAAAGAATCCGTTCTCTGTTTCATTGATCTTGTCTACTGTTATTTTAATCTTTATTTATTTCCACTCTATTCTTCATTATTTCTTTTCTTCTGCTAACTTTGGATTTGTTGATCTTTCTTTTTCTTGTCTCTTTAGGTTAGATTGTTATTTGAAAAATTTTTTTTATGAAGTAGGGTTGTATCACTATAAAATTCCCTCTTAGAATGGCGTTTCCTACCGACCACAAAGTTTGGATTGTTTTGCTTCCATTTTCATTTATCTCTTGGTATTTTTCAATTTCCTCTTTGGTTGCTTCATTGATCCACTGGTTTTAGTAGCATGCTATTTAGACTCCACAGGTTTGTATTTTTTGAAGCTTTTAAACTGTAGTTGATTTGTAGCTTCAAAATTTTGTCCTTGGAAAAGATTCTTGATATAATTTCAATCTTGTTAAATTTTTGAACCTTGTTTTTTGGCATAGCATGTGATCTAACCTGAATGTGCACTTCAAAAGAGGTCATTCTACTGGTTTTGGATGAAATGTTTTACATATATATAGATAGATAGATAGATATAGATATATATGTAAATTCCATTTTCTCTACTATGTCATTTAAGGCTAGTGTTTCCTTATTGATATTCTATTGGGATGATCTGATAATTGATGTAAGTAGAATATTAACGTCCTCTACTCTTATTGTGCTACTGAAAATGTCTACCTTTATTGTTTGTTAATATTTGTCTTATGTACTTAAGTGCCCCATTGTTGGATGCATATATATTTACCTTCTTGTTGGGTTGACTCCTTATCATTATATAATGTCCTCGTTTGTCTTTTGTTATAATCCTAGTTTTAAATCTACTTGTCTGATATAGGTATTGTTACTCCAGCTTTCCTTTTGTTTCCATTTGCATGGAAAACTTTTTGCATCTCCTCACTTTCAGTTTGTGTGTTTAGATCTGTGATTCTCTTGTAGGTAGCATTTATGTAGACCTCATTTGCTGCTATTGTCATAGTTCTTTTTAATCTATTTAGTCACTATGTCTTAATGATTGGTGCATTTAGTCCATTTACACAAAGTAATTACAGATCAGTTCAGTTCAGTTCAGTCGCTCAGTCGTGTCCGACTCTTTGCGACTCCATGAATCGCAGCACGCCAGGCCTCCCTATCCATCACCATCTCCCGGAGTTCACTCAGACTCACGTCCATCGAGTCCGTGATGCCATCCAGCCATCTCATCCTTGGTCGTCCCCTTCTCCTCCTGCCCCCAATCCCTCCCAGCATCAGAGTCTTTTCCAATGAGTCAACCCTTCGCATGAGGTGGCCAAAGTACTGGAGTTTCAGCTTTACATCATTCCTTCCAAAGAAATCCCAGGGTTGATCTCCTTCAGAATGGACTGGTTGGATCTCCTTACAGTCCAAGGGACTCTCAAGAGTCTTCTCCAACACCACAGTTCAAAAGCATCAATTCTTCGGCGCTCAGCTTTCTTCACAGTCCAACTTTCACATCCATACATGACCACAGGAAAAATCATAGCCTTGACTAGGCGGACCTTAGTCGGCAAAGTAATGTCTCTGCTTTTGAATATACTATCCAGGTTGGTCATAACTTTTCTTCCAAGGAGTAAGTGTCTTTTAATTTCATGGCTGCAGTCACCATCTGCAGTGATTTTGGAGCACCCCAAAATAAAGTCTGACACTGTTTCCACTGCTTCCCCACCTATTTCCCATAAAGTGATGGGACCAGATGCCATGGTCTTCATTTTGAAGATAAAAAGAGCCTTATTTATGGAATAAAAGGCTTTTCTTTGTTAAAAGAACTTTTGGCTTCATTGTCCAGGTTTGGGATTGTGGTAGCGGTGCAGGTGGAGGATTCCCTATACTCCTCTTCAGAATGACTTCTGTTCTTAGGTAGATCCAGGCCAGCAATGGCAATGAGTCTCCATAAACATGTCTTATACCATCTGCATTTGAGAGAACTGTGTGTGTTTATGACACTGGTACTTTGCAAGCTTCCATTTCCCTGGCAGTGTAAAAACATCTTTTACAAACTGCCTTTCCTTTAAAACAAGGGTAGTAAAGCTTTCACCAAAATGTTTTCATAGTCAGCAGCCTCATAATAACCAATAAGGCAGACAGAGCAGGTCTTGTTTCCCCATTCTACAGACTGGGAAATCAATATTCAAAGAAATTAAAGACCACGGTAAGGGTCAAAAGAACCCAAGGACTCTCAGAATTCTTTCCTTTGCAAAGGACCCTAAACATAAGACTCAGATTCCTGGATCCCACTTGTAAGAGGCCTGGAATAGGCCTGGGAACCCACATGACTATAAAGATTTCCCCAGCGATTCTGGTGCTCAGACAGGTTAATTAATGAGGCAAAAATAAGCAGGTGGGTAAGTAGAGGAAAGATGACACAGCATGGGTCTTCTGCAGTCACCTCCTCAGTCAGCTCTGTGTCCAGTTGGATGGGTTTTCAATAGAGCAGACCTCAAAAGGATAGAAGAGAGATAGATATAAAGAAAGCAGAGAATGCAGATTCGGTGAGAGAGCAGAGAGCTGAAGATTAATTCCTCATCTGTAGTCTACAGTCCTGTCTATACAAAACATTGATTCAGATTCTCCCAGCACACCAAAGGAAGGAGTCCAGAGTTGCTATGTTGATCCTTCACACAGTACTAGCGTAGAAAACCTGGGGAAACTCCTTCCAGAAACCCAGAGAGTCACCTTGGAGAACTGAAACCCCTTCCTTCAATCCACTGCAGCGCCACTCTGCATTCAGAAAGCACAGAATGCTCTCCTTCATGCCAATGCTTTAATAAACATATAGCTTCAAGTCGTCTGTTGGATTGTGTTAGATTTGAAAAGTAAAAATCATCCTGAGAATAAAAGTCACTCAACAGCAGGAAGTCATCTGCAAGGGGGCTTTTTCAATCAGTTAACAGGGTGTTTTTGTCCCAAGGAGAAATCTGATGAAGAGCAAGGAACTGAGTATCAGACTGACCAGGTTCAAACCCCAGCCCCATGACTTAACAGCATGTAAGCTAGAGCCAGTTACTTTATCCCTCTGACCTTCAGTTTCTTCATGTCATAGGGCCACTGTGAGGATTAAATAGGCTCTTCTTGAACAAAGACAAGCACTTAGTCAATGTTATTATTAGCTCTTACAATTACTATGCTTAGTTTTAACAGGTAATAAGAAAATAATAGAATGTTTGTTGTTTTCATTTTAATGAGACATATAATCAGAAAATCTATCACTTAGTGTTCTCCAGGTACAAACACTATAAATCTACCCTGGATAACAAAAGGAAGTTTTTTGGGAACTTGGAACAAATTAAAAGTCACAGGATAGCTCACAGGAGAGAAGGCAAGTTGAAGAACCAGGTCTGAGAGAGGGGAGGACCCAAGCACTTATGGAGGTTTAGGTGCCAGGAACCAGCTGGCAGCCTCTTCAGGGCCCTGACCTTGGGATGAATGAGCCACAGTCATTATTTCAGATGGTGTGTTGCACCTTTAAGAGTCAAGTTCCAGAGCATCTGTTGGCCCTTTGGGGTCATATGTCATTCCCTGCCTAAGAAACAATGAGACATTCTAAGTAAACTCCTTCCAAGACTCCAAGGGAAAGTAAGGAAAATCAGAGTACTTTTTACCAGATGGAGAGATGCAAAGAGGACTGATATCCATCATTTTACTATCTGGCTATATTCAAAATAGTCTTTTCTACAATGGTTAGTTGGAATATGCTTACATTTTGCTTCCCTGGTGGCTTAGATGGTAAAGAATCCGCCTGCCACGCAGGAGACCTGGGCTTGACTCCTGGGTGTCCGACTCCATGGGGTAGCAAAGAGTTGGACATGACCGAGCAACTAACACTTATGTTTCACTTCAGCTGGAATCTGCTAATGTTTCGCAACAGATACAAAATATGTGTGATAAAGTCCTCTGGATAGCCCCAAAAGGAAGGCAGTTTAATTTACAATGTGCCAGAAACATTAATAATATTCTTTAGTCAAAGCTCCGCAAAGATTCTTAAGCCTGACCTCAAAATTTAAGCCCTTCCCTTTCAAACCTATGTAAGTATTGAGGAAAACAGGGTTAGGAGCACGTAGCCCACCCGAAGGCCCTGGGCACTGGCCATATTAATTCCATATTGATGTAGCAAGGTAATAATACCCCCAAAAAAGGGTGGGCAGGGCCTGGATTCTGTGCCTCATTGGAAATAGCAATAGAAGCTTCCAAAGGGATATAAAGTTTTTCAAAAAGTTAAAACTTGACTCTTATAAATAAAAAATTAATACATCTCAAAGATTTTATTCAACTCTTTAATTAATGAGAGAACTAGGAAACTGGTAAAACTGGTGCACAGAGCATTTTGAGGAAGAATGTTAGAATATGATTTCTAGTTTAAATATTAAACTGGTGAATGTCTCACAGAAAAACAATACCTTAATCACCATAATCATAGGACTGCCCTTTATACTTATCATTTGCATCTTTACTGGAAAGAAATCTATAAATAAACATGTAGCTTCCCGAAGTCTGAGCCTTTAATCAACAGAAGAGTGAGCTTCAAATACAGGTGCATGCCTCAGAAATAACTAGGGAATCCTTGATGTGAACTAGGGCTGGAGGAGGACATGTGTTCACTCTCCTGGATATATATATATATTTTTTAAACAAGGGGATGTCAGCAGAGAAAACAAGAATTCAGTGTCAAGAAAAGTGCTCTGATTGCGAGGGTATCACAGGTAGGAAAGGTCTTTGCACAGCGTCAGGGGACAAGAGGGGAGGCCTTTCATGCATTATACAAGGAGTCAAGAACACACATCAGGTGTTCTTAAAGGAAAAACCATAATGAATACCTACAACAGTGACAAGTCATGGGTGGGTACTGTATAAATAAAGAAGGCCACTGAAAGGTTTGTGTGGATTACATACTAGAATAATTGCATTATTAAAATGTTTTGGTTGATTAAATATCCTTGCTATGTGTCTGATGCTACTCAAATTTTACTGTCTACTAATTAATTATTTAGGCTTCTGTTCCTTTCTGGATGTAGAGAGTATTTTTCTTTCTTAGCTCTTTTAGGTTTTGAAATTCCTAAAAATCAATCTTTTGTCTTTTAAGTCCTATTATTGAAGGACAAAGCAGCAGAATTCCAATATCTGCTTTAAAGCTACCATTTTAAGTATATTACCCTAGAACAGAAACGTCTTAATATTTAGGAAGTCATATTTCTCAGGACATCAAAATGGAATAAATTTTTACTTTCTAGAATTTCTTTCTTCTGCTATTTGACACAAGGAATGGATTAGATGACCTCTAGGATCCTTTACGTTATTGCAGTCCCAGGGTTCTATATCAACTAAATTTTCTAAATAGTCACATAACACATTTCAGGGTCAGATGGTTAAACTGTACACTGTGGCAGATTCGAGCAATTCATCTTTTAAATTTCCTGTTATCAACACATTTAAAATATAAAATATGTGCTAAGAACATTTATTATACTTCGTCAGCCAGCTTATAGGTACCTTAAGAGCTGGAACCCTGTCATCTTGTGCAAATAAAGTCTAATATGATGCTTAGAATACTGTAGATGTTTAATAATTATTTTTAAGTGAATTAATGAATATCATTAAATATCCAGAGATAGATATTTTCATTAGAGAAGTTAGTAAAATTATTGTGTTGCTAACCAGTGCTCAGTTGTCCCTGACTCTGTGACCCCATGGACTGTAGCCCACCAGGATCCTCTGTCCATGGGCCTTTTCCAGGCAAGAATACTGGAGTGGGTTGCCATTTCCTTCTCCAAATTATTGTGTTACTCTCCCCAAAACTGAAAAATCACTCTGAGGATATTGACAAAGTGCATGTTTAAAAATGTATCTTTTCCCATTTAAGACTAGTTTATATTTTAGAATATGTAAATGAAAAGACAGAAAATAAAATCCTTTGCGATTAATCACTACATGACAGGTAAAGCAATGACTCAAATATTATCTGTCTATATATACACATGTGGATTTCCCTATAGTCAGATGGTACAGAATCTGCCTGCAATGCAGGAGATCCAGGTTCAATTCCTGGGTCAGGAAGATCCCCTGGAGAAGGAAATGCAATCAACTTCAGTGTTCTTGCCTGGAAAATCCCACGGATAGAGGGGCCTGATGGGCTACAGTCCATGGGGCCGCAAAGAGTCAGACATGACCAAGNAATCTGCCTGCAATGCAGGAGATCCAGGTTCAATTCCTGGGTCAGGAAGATCCCCTGGAGAAGGAAATGCAATCAACTTCAGTGTTCTTGCCTGGAAAATCCCACGGATAGAGGGGCCTGATGGGCTACAGTCCATGGGGCCGCAAAGAGTCAGAAATGACCAAGTGACCAACACACACATATGTGCACATAACTGAATCACCTGGCGGTATGCTTGAAACTAGCAGAACATTGTGAATTAACTATACTTCAGTGAAAAATTGTAAGACAAAAATAATAAAATGGATAAACAGTAAGATCCTGCTGTATGTTCAATATCTGTAATAACCTATAATGGAAGACAATATGAATATACAATAGGATCTTGTTGTATATTTTATTATTTTTTCTTAAACTAGCTTATGTTTTAGAATATGTCAAAGAAAACACAGAAAATAGAATTCTTTGCTATTAATTGCTACGTTACATGTAAAGCAATGAATAAAATATTATCTGGCTTATATATATTTGCTATACATCAGAAACTAACACAATATTGTAAATTAACTATACTTCAGTAAATAAATTAAAAATAAAAATTTTCAAAAATAAATTTAAAAATTACTAATAGGATTAGACATCTACACAGTAATCTTCTCCAAGATGTTTCTTCATCATATTTCAGAGCATCTAAAATATGCTGCATATTTCAGGGCATTTACTATGTTTATATCTCATTTATTTCTGGTCATTATCTGCAACTATCACAAAATTAAGAAGCTTTTTGTCTATTTTTTTCCTGTTGTTTTTTTTACCTAAAAGTAGTAAGGAATTAATTTCCAACCTTTTGGGTCATAGTTCTAGGGGAAAACATTATGCTCCTCCTCTAAAGCTACCTAAGTTCTGCTTTAACACCCTTTCAATGTGTGTCTTCTGGAGAGCCATTTCAAAATTAAAAGCAGATGGTGAGAAAAATTCTTTGAGACTAAACTATAAAACTTCTGGAAGTCTAATTGTGGTTAGGTAAAACAATAAAATTTCATGTTAAAAGCTGGCTTCCAGGAAAATGATTCCATTTTGTCTGGAAAACGCTGTCAGAATTCATACTGATGAGCTCAGGCAGTGTATTTATAAACTATCTATTTTCTTGCTTTTAAAGAGGGGCATAGAGCGTGCAACTGGGGGAAGGGTGGAGAATGCACTTTTGGATCTACAGAAAAGTTCCTAATCCATTCATCCAATAAACACTATTTCCGTCTTCTCAGACGTTGTTTCAGGTGCTGGTGATAATTAGTGAACTAGATACACAAGTGCCCAGCCCCGAAGACTCTACAGTCTCATAGCTGAGACAGATAATAAACAAGTAAACCAGCAAATCAAAAAATTCAATTTTGATTGTGGAAAGTAACATGAAGGAAGTAAAAAGAGTTCGTGATAAGTAGTAATGGGGAAAGAGAATCACTTTAGATAGGTTCATCAGGAAAATCCTCCCTGCACAGCTATATTGATCAGAACTCTTTGTATTCTAAATAACAGCTACAAAACAAAGAACAACCACAAAAAAAAAAACAAACCTTGGCTTAAAAAGAATTTATTGCTTTGTCTGGGAATAGGCCTCATTTCCTGCAGGGTATGGTCTAGCAGCTCAAAGTCCTTCCAGAAGATTTTTCAGCCCGCCTCCCATCTGCTTTCCTCATTGATGAAATCATCCAGAGGTCCTCCACAGTCACTGCTCTCCACTCCTTACCCCAACTCTCCCCTCCTACAGGAACACACAGATATGCTTCCATTCCAGAGCGAAACTGCTGTTCAAGAACCTAGATGAAAAGGGAAGTCTCTTTCAAAAACTCTCAATGAGTAGGAATTAAATTTTCTTTCCCAGAAACCCTAATGAACGTCTTCTCACATCTCCTCGGCACTGACTGGGTTACAGTTCAGTTCAGTTCAGTCGCTCAGTCGTGTCCGACTCTTTGCGACCCCATGAATCACAGCACGCCAGGCCTCCCTGTCCATCACCATCTCCCGGAGTTCACTCAGACTCACGTCCATCGAGTCCGTGATGCCATCCGGCCATCTCATCTTCAGTCGTCCCCTTCTCCTGCCCCCAATCCTTCCCAGCATCAGAGTTTTTTCCAATGAGTCAACTCTTTGCATGAGGTGGCCAAAGTACTGGAGTTTCAGCTTTAGCATCATTCCTTCCAAAGAAATCCCAGGGTTGATCTCCTTCAGAATGGACTGGTTGGATCTCCTTACAGTCCAAGGGGCTCAAGAGTCTTCTCCAACACCACAGTTCAAAAGCATCAGTTCTTTGGTGCTCAGCTTTCTTCACAGTCCAACTCTCACATCCATACATGACCACAGAAAAAACCATAGCCTTGTCTAGGCGGACCTTAGTCGGCAAAGTAATGTCTCTGCTTTTGAATATACTATCCAGGTTGGTCATAACTTTTCTTCCAAGGAGTAAGCATCTTCTAATTTCATGGCTGCAGTCACCATCTGCAGTGATTTTGGAGCCCAAAAAAATAAAGTCTGACACTGTTTCCACTGTTTCCCCATCTATTTCCCATGAAATGATTGGACCGGATGACATGATCTTCATTTTCTGAATGTTGACCTTTAAGCCAACTTTTTCGCTCTCCTCCTTCACTNTTTTCCAATGAGTCAACTCTTTGCATGAGGTGGCCAAAGTACTGGAGTTTCAGCTTTAGCATCATTCCTTCCAAAGAAATCCCAGGGTTGATCTCCTTCAGAATGGACTGGTTGGATCTCCTTACAGTCCAAGGGGCTCAAGAGTCTTCTCCAACACCACAGTTCAAAAGCATCAGTTCTTTGGTGCTCAGCTTTCTTCACAGTCCAACTCTCACATCCATACATGACCACAGAAAAAACCATAGCCTTGTCTAGGCGGACCTTAGTCGGCAAAGTAATGTCTCTGCTTTTGAATATACTATCCAGGTTGGTCATAACTTTTCTTCCAAGGAGTAAGCATCTTCTAATTTCATGGCTGCAGTCACCATCTGCAGTGATTTTGGAGCCCAAAAAAATAAAGTCTGACACTGTTTCCACTGTTTCCCCATCTATTTCCCATGAAATGATTGGACCGGATGCCATGATCTTCGTTTTCTGAATGTTGAGCTTTAAGCCAATTTTTTCGCTCTCCTCCTTCACTTTCATCAAGAGGCTTTTTAGCTCCTCTTCACTCTCTGCCATAAGGGTGGTGTCATCTGGTTACAAGCCCATCCCTAAAGCTATCATGGTGGCCCAGGTAAAGGAATATGCTTATTGACTTACACCAGTTGGGACCAAACCTCAAGCTTAAAAGTGGGATCAGGGTGGGAGTCCAGAGGAAAATTGTGTCACTGTTTTACCAAAACAAGGATGGATGGATGTTGGGTGAAAAACAACTGATGCCTCTATAAGGAGGTGACCTTTAAACTGCAAGCTGAAGAAGCCAGTCATGCGCTAAGTCATTAAGGTAGGATTCCATGCACTGGAAATAACAAGTTGAAACATCCAAGGCAGAGAAGAAAGTGGCATCTTCAAGGCACAGAAACGTATAGGTATTTTATAAATACATAAGCTAAGATACTTTGATCAAGAACTCATCTAACTACAAAAGATAACTGCTTTGAATTTGCTTTCCCATAATCAGATATTGCCCCTTGTATAGTAAACAGCTTACATGAGCTACTTCAATAGTACAAGACCATAATATGTCACAGAGCCTATTTGCAGCAAGATTTTTTGGTCTGTTTACTGTGATTATCAGGGCTTCCCTAGTGGCTCAGATGGTAAAGAATCTGCCTGCAATGCAGGATGCCCGCGTTTGATCCCTGGGTTGGGAAAATCCACTGGAGAAGAGATTGGCAACCAACTCCAGTATTCAGTATTCTTGCCTGGAGAGTCCTATGTACAGAGGAGCCTCGTGGGCTACAGTCTATAGGGTCACAAGGAGTCAGACCCGACTGAGCGCCTAACACTTTCACTTTCACTGTGTATCATAAAAAGATAGATGGTAGGTAATAGAACACATATTAGATATGTAGTTATAAGAAGATCAAACTGTCCTATGGCTTACACTTTTTTACTTAGGAAAGCAAATATATTCCTCTATATCAGTATTCATTCATTTATTTAATTAACAAAAATTTATTGAGCTCCTACGACATACTACATCCTAGTCTAGGCACTTGAGATAACATACATTTAGATGAGTAAATCTTCATACCTAATAAAAGGCATTTTTCTAACTCAAACTGATGACTTAACTATGCCTTATGTAAACTTTGTTTTGTTAACTTTAGGAACCTGAACTTTCTCACTGGATACAGGCCATTATATTAGAAAAGAAAGACTTCCTTGGAGGTACAAATATCAACAGGAATCTAACAGAATCACTGGCATTAGGTTCTCAGAAACAGTGTATTTTCTTGCATATTGCACTTCCAAGATCAAATGATCCTGTTTTATTACGACTTTCCTCCAACTGGAGGGTCAGAGGGTATATAGGAAGGATCTATTGTAGCACCCTCAGATCAAAGGTCATAGGATTTCCTGGTCCACCTCTGAATTCTGAACACAAATAGGAGAGGAAGTACAGTATAAATTAAAACACGTAACTTCAGAGTTAGAGGAGACATACAAACTCAGTTAGTTCCTGTCTTTTATTTTCTATATAAGGAAACCCACAAATGATGCAGAGGTCCTGACAATCTGTATTCAAGTAAGCACTATATTAAATTATTGAGTCATATTTCCTCACTAGCCTTTATACTTAAGATTACAGAGCATGCAAATCGGGTGCTCTGTGACAACCTAGAGGGGAGAGATGGGGTGGGAGGTGGGAGGGAGGTTCAAGAGGGAAGGGGCGTAATGTGTATCTATGGTGATTCATATTGATGTATGGCAGAAATCAACACAATATTGTAAAGCAATTATCCTCCAACTAAAAAAATAAATTTTAAAAAATTACAGAGCATGACAACTGAGCTAATATGAGAATTCCTAACCAGATCCCCCTCTTACACAAGCTATTCGATGGTGAGGTCAGGACCTCAACCCAGACAATCCAACTCCAGAGACAGAACTCTCAGTTACCGCCTTCCCTGCCGCTTACAAATGGTGACCTTTGCAGATTTTACCTCCCTAGATCTGCTTCCACATCCCCAAATGAATTCTTCCCTCATAGGGTTTTTGTAATTATTGATCAGACACATATAATAGTTTATCCGGAACTTCAAAGAATCTGAGATTTCACCCTCCTCTCAAGTTAGCAGGTTAGTCATGGAGGGTGGCAGAAGTCACGAGACTCCTGAGTCAGAGCGATGAGCAATTTCTTGCTCCCAGGAATAGCAGCGCCAGAATATTAGCATTTGCAAAAGTTCCCTCAGCTCTAATTCTGCAGAGAAGAAGGCCAGGTGTCACTTAGGAACGCAATGGGTTATGTTACAGAAGAGGAACCTCAAATATAGTGAACTGAGTTATTTCACAATGGGCAATAAACCTGATTTCCGCTCAGGTTTTTGTATGAATTCAGTTCAGCTCAGTTACTCAGTCACGTCCGACTGCAGCATGCCAGGCTTCCCTGTCCATCACCAACTCCCGGAGCCTACTCAAACTCATGTCCATTGAGCTGGTGATGCCATCCAACCACCTCATCCTCTGTCATCCACTTCTCCTCCCACCTTCAATCTTTCCCAGCATCAGGGTCTTTTCGAATGAGTCAGCTCTTCGCATCAGGTGGCCAAAGTATTGGAGTTTCAGCTTCAGTCCTTCCAATGAATATTCAGGACTGATTTTCTTTAGGATGGACTGGTTGGATCTCCTTGCAGTCCAAGAAACTCTCAAGAGTCTTCTCCAACACCACAGCTCAAAAGCATCAGTTCTTCAGTGCTCAGCTTTCTTTATAGTCCAACTCTCACATCCATACGTGACTACTGGGAAAACCACAGCTTTGACGAGACGGACCTTTGTTAGCAAAGTAATGTCTCTGCTTTTTAGTATGCTGTCTAGGTTGGTCATAGCTTTCTTTCAAGGAGCAACCATCTTTTAATTTCATGGCTGCAGTTACCATCTGCAGTGATTTTGGATCCCAAGAAAATAAAGTCTGTCACGGTTTCCAATGTTTCCCCATCTATTTGCCACGAAGTGATGGGACTGGATGCCATGATCTTTGCTTTCTGAATGTTGATTTTTAAGCCAACTTTTTTACTCTCCTCTTTCAGTTTCATTAAGAGACTCTTTAGTTCTTCCTCGCTTTCTTCCATAAGGGTGTTTACTTGTTTCCATTTCTCTTAGGTTAAGACCTAGGCGTAGGATTGCTGAGTCACATGGAAAGTCTATGTACAAATACCCTTGAAGATAGTTAGGAACAAAGGCAGGTAGTGCCTCTGCTTGCAAGACTTGCACAAATGTGAGAAACCAGTTAGACAGCATACAGTAAGTATTCAATAAAGAGTATTTATTACTATAAAAAACATTGTTGCCTGAGACTAGCACTGGATAAACCATGAGGGCATCTGTTCATTCCAGGGAAAGAATCAAGGCTCCTCAAGGGATGTTATTTCCTACCTACTTTCATTCCTTTAAATTGAAAGCATCATTCTAATGGGAGATATCCATTATGAGTAGAAAGGAAAATCTCCTAGGAGATCACAGATATAAATCAATAGATAATACCAGGTTGATGGTGGCCACTTTCCTGACATTTGATTTCTGTAATACTTCCCCACATAGAGCCACTTAGTCAACTGACAGAGTTGAGGATGTCTCTGATTACAAGTTATAAGCTTCAGCTTAAGCCATACTCATAATCTTCTGTTCCCAGTTGCCTGCAGACAGCAAGCTTCTGCTCATGCCCATGAAAGTCCAGCCTGCTCATGACCTTCCATTTCTGCCCAACCAGTGTGGGGCATGCTTAGCCAGCCCCTGCAGCGGTGTCAGTCGGTTTCTTGTAAAAGTCCATATATATGCATATTCATGTCCATACATAAATATATACCCTGCTAGTTATACTTCTCTGGCCAAACCCTGAATGACGCAGAACTTAGTACCAGAAATGGTTCCTGGGAACAGAATTTAAGGATGGGTTCTCCGAATCAGTCCTGGGTTTTCTGGAATTGGTTCTGGAATTCTCTAATATAATTAGGCTAATGACCCTACTACCCGTGGTAAAGTGGGCATGAGGAAAGACTAGTTAGGAGAAGGCAAGGGAATTGGGCTGTTCAGAGTATGAGTTGGAAACCGGACCTTCAACTTTATACACAGACTTTCAACCAGTCCCTCAGTACTGGATTCGCACCTACACTGCTCCTTCTCTGGTCCCGCAAATCCAAAGTCTCCAAAAGTTTGCAGAATGAAGCCCTCCCGGCAGGAACCTGAACTGGTGAGGGACCAGGAGACTTCTAGCAGATCCGCAAGGTGGGTCTTAGGGAGCTTAGCACTGCCTCCTAGAGATGGGGGACACGAAATTCAACTGGACTGTTCCTCTACTTGGTTAAGGTGGTACTGTCACAAATGGTAAAATGACAGTTTTAAGGTAGGAGGTGATATTTTTCCTCTGATGTGTACATTTGAATTTTTCATAATGAAAATTAAATAACCTTAGTAATAATTGAAAGATGATGTATGCCTCTTGATGAGAGGGAGACAAGCCAAAGGCCATTGTTTTAACTTGGGGAAATGATAAAACCGAAAGAAAAGTTGCATGAATATACATCCATGACCCCAGTTTGCCCTCTTTTAACCATAAGATCCCCTTGCTCACTCATACTCTCTTTGTCTTTCTTTGTCCAGATTGATGGATAGAGAAATAGATTTTTAGGGTAGGCTGCATATATTGCAGCCTTTTTTTCTAGAAATACTACAGTTTCCATCTGGTTAAAAGAAAAAGATACTCTCTTTTATACACACAGTTCACTTAAACTATAATCAATTAAACACTGCTACAGAATTTTATCTATCCTATCAAAATCTTGTCAGTGTACACACTAATGCCCATGAAGGTACTTTCTTTGCCATCTAGAACAAAGCTGTCAGAATCATGGATCAACCACGGTGCCTGGGTCACCCTCATCCCCTGAGCCCCTGTACCTTCAGTCAGGCCCTAAGGGCGAGCGAAGTAAGCTGGCTTCCTCTGGCTGCTCTCTACACCATCCCAGTCTTCGTCTTCAGGGATGCATTTTACTGAGTCAGCAAGAAAGCTTTCCCTTCTCCTCTGAGCAGGAAACTTTCTCTCAAAGGAATATTTCAGTGCAATTAGAGAAAATGAATTACTCCACAAGCTACCACGTGCTCTGAAGGGGGTGGCCCCCAATCTCTGTTTCTCATAACCAAGGATATTTATTCTTTCTAAACTTACTTACTCTCTTAATACGCTGTCTTCTGTTGGTGCTGAGGTTGGGTTTTGTTTAGGGACTCTCCAAGGTTTGGGCTCTGAGGAAGGAGGGAGTCTGTCCTGCACTGGCCTTTCAGAGGTGACCAGGGGCTGGAAAGGAGGTTGACCTCAGCTTAGCTCTGCCTGCCAGTTGGGAGGTATGCAGACAGACAGCAGGCAACAGGAAGGACACTGGGTCTTGTTCACCCCTCTGGAACAGAGGAAAAGAAACTAGTTCTCAGAGATCCTGTTCACAGGTGATAGACCTTCCCTTTCTGCCTCACTGCAGAGAAGGTGGAAAGACTCAGGTGAGAGGTACAGGTGTGTATGTCCTTGGTAACCTCAGCTACCTGACTGCAGGATTCTCTGTACTTGGGGGTGGGGGTGGGGGGAAATGAGCTTGGTAAAGCCATATCCACATCTTCTTTCCTCTCTCTGTCAGGAGGAGGCCAAAGAGAGGGACCCACATTCTGGACAAGCAATCTGTATATAATTTCATGTAGGACTCAGGTCACTTCCCACCACTGAAGTGTGGACTGGATTCCAACCTTGATCCATAAAACTGACTCCTGTCGGGGGCCAGCTCTCCCCACCTCCTCTCCACTGCCCCACTCTACAAGACAGCCCAGCTCTGAAGTGGTTCAGGCACAGGATATTTTTTCCTGAAAACTGTGGCTTTTGCATTTTAGAGCAGGTCTCCAATATTGCTGATCCCAGAGCTGCGTACACACAGGGTAGGGGGTTACGTGGCAGGCAGTACTGCTATGCTGGATCCTAGGAGCACTCAGCCTAAGATTAAGGTAAATTCACCTAAGATTCTGTCATGTCTATAGTGTTCATCTGTCTGGGGAGCACGCATTAAACATGACAAATAGGTCTCCCTCTGAAATGTGCACCCCAGGGAAGGAAAAGCCCTCCCAGGGGAAGCTCTTCAAGAAGCTTGATTTGATGACACATTGCAAGGACTTCCCTTGAGGCTCAGATGGTAAAGGATCTGCCCACAATGTGGTAGACCCAGGTTTGATCCCTGGCTCGGGAGTATCCCCTGGAGAAGGAAATGGTAACCCACTCCAGTATTCTTGCCTGGAGAATTCCATGGACAGAGGAGCCTTGAGGGATACAGTCTATGGGTCACAAAGAGTCAGACATGACTGAGCTGCTAACACTCACTCACTGTGAGGTGAGGGCATTACTCTGTAGAAGTGTTCACATCTCTGCCTGGGGGAAAAGGAGGAGAGTGAACAGATGGTTTGGAATTTAATAAATAAGGAGAAAGAAAGAAGACCAGAACGAGGGATAATCTGAGGCCAACAGACACTGATGTCCTCCTGGAGGAAATGTACATGGGTTTCATCTTTGAGGACTTCCCTGGTGGCTCAGACTAGAAAGAATTTGCCTGCAATGCGGGGGACCTGGGTTTATTCCCTGGGTTGGGAAGATACCCTGTAGAAGGGAATGGCTACCCACTCGAGTATTCTGGCCTAGGGAATTCCATGGACAGAAGAGCCTGGCAGGCTACAGTCCATAGGTTTGCAAAGAGTCGAACACAACTGAGCAGCTTTCACTTTCACTTCGTCTTTGAGCCCAAAATGCATATACGAATATTGTCGTGCATGGCATGGCCCTCTCTCCTCTCTGCAGAAGGTGACCTTGATGTGTTCCTTCCAGTTGTGCTTGATGACAATGTGCAGGGTGTGCACACTGTTTGGTCATCAAGTTTCAGGCTCTGCCTTGTGATTTTCAAGCTCTTGGTCCGTTCCCAGTAGATCTCCAGAGACACCTACAGTTCACGCTGGACAGGTAAGCCCTATTCCTTGCTCCCCAGTTTCAGTGGCTGAAAGGTTGTGTTGGGCCCCCGTTCAGTGCTGTGAAGCTGAAGTAGTCAAAGGTACCAAGCAGGTCCTCATCTCCTTGCATATCCATGTCATCTGATCAAAGCCACAGAATTCCAGAGAGAGTGTCTGCAGTCAAAGAAGATATCAAAGGGATGGAACCACCAAGAAGGAAGCAAAGATGAGGCCAATGAAAGGTAAGGTGAAAGGGGTCTGTTAAGACACCCTCTATACCGACACCAAATGGAAGGCCTGAGGTGAGGAGGTGGGGCAAAGTCCATCCTCCTGTCTCCATCCCATCCCACCACCTGGTCCAAGCTGCCACATCATGGGCCTAGAATAGCAACCTTTATTGTTTATAGAGAGACAGTCTCAGAGAGGAAGTAAAGCCTAGAGTGGCATGATTGATTCCAAGTCTTCATAATATAGCAAATAATACTGCACATCTCTCCTTTCGTTTGAGGCTCATAACTTGAAATTCAGAAAGGCTGATAACCGATAAGTGAAAAATGCAGTACTAGAGAAAGTCAGACATGACTAACAATCTGGGAATCTTTGCCACGGATTCACAGACTAAACACATCTAACCAAGGGCTGAGGGACTGGCCTGGGGACACATTCAAAGTCATCCTTGGACCCCAGATTTTTTCTTATCTCTAGCTGATACACAGGAGATAAAGCAATCAGACAGGACTGAAAAACACAGGAAGCTAGTAAGGAAGGATCTCCTAATTCTCTCTCTGCTCCTAGCGCTGCTTCTCCTTTCCAGGGTTCCATCCCAGATGAGAAAGCAGGAAGGCAAAACTCATTAGCTGAATATTGGTGGGAGAGATGAGGAGTCATTTCTCTTTTGAAATAAAGTTTACAAATACTTCGTACTCACACCTAGGCCTCAGAGTGTTGCTCAGTCCCAAGGGTCATAGGTCACTTTCTATAGAGACACACTCCAGATGATATTGACATAGAATACAATGGGAATGGGGCTCCCTGGAGTTCGGAATCCCAGACTCTATATCCCACACCTAACACAAGCCAGTCAAAATGCATGAATGGGCTGGCAGCTTGGGATAAAGTGGCTCTGGTCTGTACATATGGGGGGGGGGGGGCGTTTTAATGTTATAATTTGCCATAAATTTAATGGGCAAAAAATTGTCTGTTGGTGTTCTAATTTATAGTTCTCGTAAGTTTATTGGCCATTTATATTTTTTAATGAATTTCCTGTTTGTTACCTTCAGCTTATTTTTCTATAGGATTTCTTTCTTTCTTTTCTTCCTTCTTTTTTTCCTGTTGCTAGACAAAATGATTAGAATTTTAACCTTTGTCTCTTATATGTTCAAATATTTTCCCAGGGTTATTTGTAGTTTAACTTTGTCTCAGAGGTGCTTTACCATATAGAAATTTTACATTTTCATATATCAAGTCTGCCAAACATTACGTTTCTTTCCTGTTTATTTATTTTTAAAAATTTTAGTTTTGTATGAGGATATAACTGATCAAAATCTCATGGACAGAGGAGCCTGGAGGGCTATAGTCCATAGGTTCGCAAGGAGACAACTGAGTACCTGAGAAGGCCACATGCAGAGCCAATCAAACATTATCTCTTTGAGATGGTTAAAATGTTAGAAGGTTCTTTTCTGGCTTACTTCACTCTGTATAATCGGCTCCAGTATTGTAAAAAAAAAAAAAAATTTAAATTAAAATTAGAAGAAAATAAAATAAAATAAATACTCCAGAAAAAAAAAATGTTAGAAGGTTTTACATACCAGACAGATTAACACAAATGAGTGAAGTGGTCCAGGAAAGAGAGGCCACATGTAGAGCCAATCAAACATTATCTCTTTGAGATGGTTAAAATGTTAGAAGGTTTTTTTCTGGCTTACTTCACTCTGTATAATCGGCTCCAGTATTGTAAAATTAAAAAAAAAATTAAGTTAAAATTAGAAGAAAATAAAATAAAATAAATACTCCAAAAAAAAAAAAAATGTTAGAAGGTTTTACATACCAGACAGATTAACACAAATGAGTGAAGTGGTCCAGGAAAGGACTGCGTGAACTAGAAAGCATTACTTCTTTCTAAACGGGACTCCTCTAGATTATGAATATGGCTGAGCTGATTTTCATGTGCTTCTAGAACTCTGGGCAAGGTGCCACAAGCCTTGATGGAAGGGTACATGCGGTCACGATGGGCTTGGGGATCCCCACAGCTCCCACAGCAAAAGATGCACTTTCCGTATCGTAGGACTGCGTGAACTAGAAAGCATTACTTCTTTCTAAACGGGACTCCTCTAGATTATGAATATGGCTGAGCTGATTTTCATGTGCTTCTAGAACTCTGGGCAAGGTGCCACAAGCCTTGATGGAAGGGTACATGCAGTCACGATGGGCTTGGGGATCCCCACAGCTCCCACAGCAAAAGATGCACTTTCCGTATCGTAGCATTTATCACTTCAGAAGACAAGGGTCTGCATACCTGCCTGCCTCTCTAACTACATCACCAAGACAGATGTCTGGCTCACTCTTATGTTTTGTAGCACCTGGCCAAGCACAGAGTCAGAAGCTGGCGTTTATTTGGGGCATGAAGGAGTAATGTGTAGACGGCTGCATGGTAAGTACTGCATGTGGCTTGTATTTTCATTCTGCACAGGCATTTAGAAGGCATTCTGGATGAAAAGGGGTCTTCCACGCTGGGCCAAGAAATGCCTTCTGATTTGGCCGTGACTCAGCCTATGTCTTTAAAAGAAATCTGAGAATGAGGAAAAAACAAACATGTGGTCATTTAAATCTATCTCCCTCTTAGCTGGGATGGGCTCAGTTTTCATACCAGAGGATTTTATATGTTATTCCTATTGTTTATTTTGGGTTAAAAGAAAAAACTTGAAAAGGAATTGAATTGTTAATATGGAACACAAACTGCTGAAAAGCATCAAGGGGCGGGGGCAGGGAGGAAAAGATGGAAATAGAAAAAAGACAGTGAAAATAAACTGAACAAAACCTTGTTTCAAAGCACATTCTTAATCTTGAACAACAGGGAGCTGTCTGATTCTGGTTCTCATGATGTAAAACATTTAACAAGTTTGTTGATCTTTGAGAGAGAGAGAGAGAGAGAAAAAAAAAAAACAGCTTCTTGATTTGAATCTAGACTTTTTCTTAGCTATCAAGTGGAAAACAAATGTTATCTTTCCTTTTCCTCAGCAGGGGAAAGGAAAAGGAAGCCAAAAAGAAAAAGAAAAGAAAAAAATTCTGACAGTTTTCCAGGATTAGGACTGCACTATATTAACTAAACTTTATGTTTAGTATTTATTACTAGGAAACAGCAAAAAGATCGGATGAACAGAACTTCAGCTTCAGAATAAAAAGCAACATTTTACCTGTTAATCTTAATGATTTTTTTTTTTAATGTTTTTAATGCTCTTAGAAAGGAAAAAAAGCTCTTTCTTCTCTGTGCCCGCTGTGGAGTTACTACTAGAGGCACTTCAGGGCTATCTGTGTGCCTGCCTCCTCCCACTATCTCCCTGCCCAGCTCTCCCACGGGTATACCCCTGCTTCCTCCATCGCCCCACAGGAAAGATGAATCTCAGGAACAAGTGATGCTCTCTCCCTGACCACAGTTGATTGAAACAGGACCAACATCTTCCCCCACTACACCAGTCAAATACATTCTTTCAATCTGAAACAACAGACAGATAAGACATCATTTGACTTTCATTCATTCCTCTTTATAGTTAGAATAAATCTCTACTGCTTGAACCACTAACTTAAATACAATTCTATTGTAATATAGCAAAGAAATAAAGAGGAGGAGAGAAAGAGAGGGAGGGAAAATAAACATACTTAGGATTTCTTTGAGTTGAGATAAATGTCCATTAACCCTAGATAGGTTCTCAAACAAAACGATTCAATACATTTTGACCTATTGAAAGTCAAATCTCGTTATTAGGACTGAGTATGTATAGATTCCGGAGAAGGCAATGGCAAGCCACTCCAGTACTCTTGCCTAGAAAATCCCGTGGATGGAGGAGCCTGGTAGGCTGCAATCCATGGGGTCACTACAAGTTGGACACGACTGAGCGACTTCACTTTCACTTTTCACTTTCATGCATTGGAGAAGGAAATGGCAACCCACTCCAGTATTCTTGCCTGGAGAAACCCAGGGACAGTGGAGCCTGGCAGGCTGCCGTCTATGGGGTCACACAGAATCGGACATGACTGAAGCAACTTAGCAGCAGCAGCATGTATAGATTCTGAACATAAGTATTGCAAAACAATTTATTAGTCTTAAAGTTTCTAAAATAGTTTTAGAACTTCAATTTTAAAATTGTATCACTTCAGCCATTATAAAATTATTCATGAATTTTGAACTTATATGAAACCAAATGGAAAAAAATAATGATATGGCAGACAACTGAATTCTAGATGAGTCAACATAATTAATTATAAAAATTATACTCATTTCTTCAAAATCATTTATTGAAATCTGATATATGCCAGGCTCTCTAGTAGGCGGTGGGGAACACATCAATGAACAAAACAGACATAAATCCTTGCCAAATGAAGCTTACATTCTAGAAGGGGAAGAAAATAAACAAAATTAATAAAATATGCAGCACAGACTGTTACATGGTGGTAAAGGTAATACGGGGGAAAATGAGATAAATAAACAGGTGATTGGGGAAAACCTCAGTGAAAAACTTGCCTATGAGTAAAGATCTGAATGAGCCTTAAGTTTATCTACACAGTCTAAGGACTTTGCTGGTGGCTCAGACGGTAAAGCGTCTGACTATAATGTGGGAGACCTGGGTTCAATCCCTGGGTTTGGAAGATTCTCTGGAGAAGGAAATGGCAACCCACTCCAGTACTCTGCCTGGAAAATATCATGGATGGAGGAGTCTGGTAGGCTACAGTCCATGGGGTCACAAAGAGTCAGACACGACTGAGCAACTTCACTCACTCACTCACACAGTCTAAGCTTAAGTCAGTGATGAAGTGATATTTTTTCATGAAAACAAAAATGTGAAGGGTCAGAGTAAACATTCCATTTGTAACATGAGCACACCTTCAAGGTGCGGTCACCAAGCCTTTGTCCGTCTAGTAAAGGCCGTCCAAGCTCTGACTACCAGACTCTCTCAGACAGAGTTAAGTATTCCTCCTTGTCTGAGGACGCTTCGTTATGAACAGACTTGTACATTTCCCTTGTCTGTTTGGGGAAACTTGTCTGTTTCCCCAACATGTAGCACAAGGACTTACCCATTACAGTCACTCACTAATTTCTTTTTAATTGAACAGATCACATACCCCAGAGCTGACAGTAAACACAATTCTCAAACAATTATAAAATTTCAGTATTGGCTAGGTTATCACTGATTCAGAGAACAGGATATTCCGGCCTATATCCTGTTCTGGCCTATAAATCCTTCTTGGGCTTCTCATGGACAACAGGAAAAATGGTCAGAGATCTTCACTAGGCATTCAAGACCTTCAGCAGCTCCCGCTTGCCCACATTCCTATCCTTCTCTCCCACCAGTACCCCACACTCCCCCAACTCCAATTACGCAGACAGGCTTATCATATCTTGAAAACCATGTCTCTCAGCTTTTGCTAAGGCTGTTTTCTTGGCCTGAAGTTCCTGTTCTCCTCTTATGCCTGGTAAGTTCCTACTCATCTGAAAAAATCCATCTGAGAGGAATTCCCTGGTGGTCCAGTGGTTAGGGCTTTACACGTTCGCTGCAGGGGGCATGGGTTCGATTCCTGGTCAGGGAGCTATGATTTTTGTTCCTCTGAAAAGTTTTTCCTGATTTTCTCAGATAGAACTAGGTACTCTCCTCTGAGCCTCATTTTGTCTTTTTCACTCCTCAGCTGCAGTATTGATCACATCCTGGTGTAAGTGTTTCCTTGTCTGGCTTCTCCACTTGACTGAAAAGTCTTTGAGGTTAGAGACAAGTTTATTCCTCTTTGTTCCCTTCAGTGGATAGCAACAATGTCAGGTACATAATAGTTACTTAATACAGTCTTGGTTGAGGGAATGTTAATGCTAAGTCATGTCAGTCGTGTCCGACTCTGTGCGACCCCAGAGACGGCAGCCCACCAGGCTCCCCTGTCCCTGGGATTCTCCAGGCAAGAACACTGGAGTGGGTTGCTGAGCAGATTTTAAATACGCGCTTAAGAACATTCAGCAAGATACTGACAGAAAGAAGATAAGAAAATAAGTCCCCAGTGTACTTGTTCCTATATATACACCATCTTGCACACAGAGTTGTGCCTCACATTTCAAAATCATACACTCTAAACCAGGCATATCACTCCCCTCAGAAGAAAGGATCTTTGAAATCACTGGTGTCAGAACATGTACAAAGCATAAGCTATTTCATATAGCATCAAGACTTAAATTATATTTGAAATTACCAACATAAACAACTAAATGGAAGAACTTAAGCAAGCGGTTTTGACTGGAGACATTTAGCAATGTCTGAGTTATTTGGGGGTTGGTCACAATTTGGGGGTGGAGCTACTTCTAGCACCTAGTGGGTGGAGGCCAGTGATGGGGTTAAACATCGTATAAAGTGCAAGACAGATCCCCATTACAAAGGATTATCCAACCCCAAAGATCAATAGTCAGAGGTTGAAAAACTTTGATCTAACCCTTCCACCTCAAGAAATTATAATTTTTTTCTGAGTCACTATAATGACATTGAAAGTTATGATGGGCTCTTGTGTAGATATGATTTCTCTCCTAGTCAACTTCTAGGAATGTATAACTTCTAAAAATAATTGTAAAACACTGTACTCTGAACTAAGAGAAACGTTGATCTCAAGGAAGAAGGAAGGGCTGGTTTTTCATGTTCCACATTTGATCAGTAGCAATTTGAACTCTGCTAAAACAATTAGACGATAATAATCACCATACTCAATCTCAGAAACATTTGAATGCATTATTAATAAACATTAATCAAAGCATTATTGCTGATAAAATGGATGATGACTTGGAAAGAACCGCTTGGCTATTTAGCAACAAGATTACCAACCTTTGTAACATTTTAGCAATGCACAGGAGACTAGAGTAGTTTAAAGATAAGGAAATACATCAAAGCAAAACAAGACAATCTGAAAGTACTCTAAATGATGGTACCTAAGGTTAACTAGCCATCCAAACCTCAGAAATATGTCAAGAATATGGTGAGGGAGGCAATACACCAACCCTCCCTATTTTATTCCAGTGACACAACGGCAATGTGGTGCAAAAGAAAATCTCTGCTTCCGTCTCCAGCTTCTTACTGACCAGGTATTTGATTGTCTACAGGTGATCTTTGCTTAGATTTCCCTTTGACAAATGAAACACAACATTTCAAAACCTGAACTTGTCATTGTTCCATAATAAAATGGAAACTTCATTGTTTCAACAGCATCACCCAACTTTTGACTACCTGGATTCAATCCTGTTATCTTACATTTCACTGTCTATACTTCAGCCTCATCAGCCAACAACCCCCTGATTTGTATCACACATTGTCTTTTGAATTTGGTACTTTTCTCCATGTATTCCCTTTTTTTAAAGTCTATTTTTAAATCACTGCCTTAATGCAGGTCCTATGTATTCCTAGATTTCTGCAGCAACCTTGGATGGTCTCTCATATTTATTGTCTCCTTGACCCGTTGCTTTGCATGCTATTGTAATAACAATCACCACCACAACACTGATGACGGTTCTAGGCTGCTGTAGCTTAGAGGTGTATATAGCTCAAGTTTTGGCGTCAGCCTGCCAGGATCTCAAGCACTTAAGGATACTGTGATTTAATTAATCCTTGTGACAGCTCAATGAAGCAGTTATGATTATCTTTCCTTTACAAATGAGAAAACCGAAATGTAGAGAGTGGAAGTCACTTGCCAAGATCACACATCTGGTAGCACTGAGTCAGGATTTGGTCACAGTGTATGTGGCGCCATAGGCTGGGCCCTAACCACTGTGATACCCTGTCCATCCTCCAACTGTTACTACCCAGGACTTGTTGTGCCCTACATCCGTATCATAAGGCCACTCTTCACATATCTGTATCTTATGAACCCAGCTCGCTTTCTCTTTCTGTATCACTTTTGCATATAAGGGACTAGTCACCTTTATTTTATTTTGTATATGGTAGTGAATTGTTTTGCAATTATCCTAATATCAGTCTATGTGTTTATATTTTGTCTCCTCACCTGAGTTTAAGATTTTTAAAGAACATCGGTATTCTTCTACGCTCTTCCAAAACACCCATGAGTGAGTGAGTGAGTGAATGAAGTCGCTCAGTCGTGTCCGACTCTTTGCGACCGCATAGACTGTAGCCTACCAGGCTCCTCTGTCCATGGGATTTTCCAGGCAATAGTACTGGAGTGGGTTGCCATTTCCTTCTCCAAGGGATCTTCCCAACCCAGGGCTCGAACCCGGGTCTCCTGCATTGTAGACAGACGCTTTATCAGATATTAAACTGATAAGAACAGATACTACACTTGATCTTAGCCAAAATACCGAGAAACTAATAGCATAGTACCCATGAGTACTAAGTATTTTAACATTAATCTGTTAATTATTTACGTGAAAACCCTTTACAAATAAAAAAAATAATGGAGGTGAATAACTAACTCTAGGTATTATTATGAATATTAAAATCAAGTTGGAGATTTCCTAAAAGATAATGAAAACTTTGGAGGCCCTGAAGATAGTGACGTCTTCCAGCTTCATCTGTTAATGAATGCCAAGTACAAGGGCTGAAAGACCAAAGGCTTTGCTTCCTTGTTTAGTAAAGCTGGCCTAGTCATTCCAGAATACTCCCTAGCTTGAGGCGTAACAGCTCCCAGCACTCTCAACTCCACATGACACTGAAATTGCAAACTAGATTAGCAGTCAGCAGTGGTGGCCAGTTCTTTCTCTTATACAGCGATAGCACGTGATTGAGAGTCTTGGAGAGAATACAGGCTAATACCCCAAGTACCACCATCACCACTGTGGGCACCGCTTGGAAATCTTTCATTGAAATAACAGCTGCAACAAGTCGTTATCATAGGCCTTTGATTTGGCTTGCCCATATTCAGAAAAGGGAGAGAAAAGAGGCTTAAGTCACCAATTAGTTTCAGCTCAGACTTGTTCACTGCAGTTCATACTTGTCTTGTGTACCTAGAACAGACCTGACTCAGAGGTACTAGATTTGTTGGACTGATGGATGGGTTTAGAACTTCATATTTTCTTTACACAACAGTGATGAAAGCAATAATATTTATCATTATCGAACTGACAGCATGGTGGTTATACAATAGCTCCCCAGAGTCAGACTGTTTGAATCTGCATGTCTGCTGTCTGTCCTTGGGAGAGTTACTTAATTTCTCATACTCCCACTTTCTTTACCTGTAACATGGGCCTAATAAGAGTAACTACCTTCAGGACTTTTAAAAGAATTAAAGTAGAAAATAATGTTACATACTTAGTATACTGTAGTCTTACACATTTTAAGGACTTTAAAAATTGTAGCTATTTTTGAGAGCCTGCTCTGTGTCAGGCGTTCCAGGAGGGTTTCTGAAATTTTACATGATGGACATTTTGAGACAGATCATTCTTTGCCGTGGGGGTTGTCCTGTGCCTTGCGCAACATTTAGCCCATACCTGCTCTCTACCCACCAGATGCCAGCAGCGTATCCCCGGTCAGGGCAAGCACAACTGGAGAGCAAATCAGCCCTGGTTGAGAACCACTGTACTAAACTGAGCTCTCTACAGATATTTTACTGATTTCTCAAAATACTCTTGACAAGGCACTGTGCCAGTGGAATCTTCTCTATTTTGTAGGTAAGGAAATGACATCTGTCACCAACTTGCCTGGGTGGCCCAGCCGGCCCAGGTTCAGCTGACTCCACAGTCTTGACTGTGTGAATGTCTCCCACCTGTAACGATATTTGTCTTCCTACCCTCCCTTGGCTTTACCCACAGACGTACTTCCTGTAAGTAGAGGTCACAGCAGGACCTTCATGGAGCCAAATCTCACCTTTACAGAGTTGTGAGATGATCTCAGGAATCCTCATCTCACGCCCGTAGCTCCTGAACCACAGTGTTTCTACTCAGAGCTACAGAGTTTTGGTAAATCCCACATGGAGTAGGTAAATAACCAAGGCTGGCACTACTCCAGAATGTGAACTAGGACTTCCCCGGTGCTCCAGCGGCGGGGACTCTGCCTTCCANTCACTTTTCACTTTCATGCATTGGAGAAGGAAATGGCAACCCACTCCAGTGTTCTTGCCTGGAGAATCCCAGGGACGGGGGAGCCTCATGGTCTACCATCTATGGGGTCGCACAGAGGCGGACACGACTGAAGCGACTTAGCAGTAGCAGCTTTTAAATATATACTAAATTTGGACACACTATCTCCACCGTGTCGGTGTATGTGCTCAGTTGTCTCCGATTCTTCATGACCCTGTGGAGTGTAGTCTGCCAGGGTCCTCTGTCCATGGAATTTTCCAGGCAAGAATATTGGAGAAGGTTGCCATTTCCTTCTCCAGGAAATCTTCCCCATGAAGAGATCAAGCCAGAGTCTTCTGTGTCTCCTGCGCTGAAGGTGAATTCTTCACCTTTGAGCCATCTGGTATGCCCATTCAGTGGTTGCCCAAATTTTTAATTTCATTAACTTATTATGGAGTTCTGTTTTTTGTATATTTTCATCAACCTTTGGTACTAAAATATTTAATACTTTCTGTGCAGCATCATATCGATTTTACAAATATAAAATAAATTATTGTATTTTTATTATTGAAAATATGTTTTAAATACAATTTAAAATGCAGTGCAAATACTCATTAGCCAATTTCAAGAATATTAATTATCAGGAGGACCAAAAATTATCAGTTGTTGACCAGAAAAACAATGACTAGCAAAATTAGCAATACTTTTATTTATCACCTAATAACCAATTCATATTAAATATGATATATTTATAAAAATGTAAGGATAAGAATGTGTTTATACGAATCAAGATCTAGACAATGTCCTCACTTTACACTTGCTCTTATATCTTAAACATCTTTGAATCTAGCACAATATCTTCTTTAAAACCCCACACTTTTTTTGTCAAACTACTAACACGTTGAAACCTCCCCAATCCTGTCCCTCTACATTGTCACAGAGCACACAGGCTTTGGGTTCCCTGCCTCATATAACAAATTCCCACTGGCACTTTACATGTGGTAATGTATATATTTCAATGCAAAAAGACAGACTTTTGGACACAGTGGGGGAAAGGGAGAGTGGGGATCTTCCCCACCCAGAGATCGAACTTGGGTCTCCTGCATTGCTAGTTTATTCTTTACTGTCTGAGCCAGCAGGGAAGCTAATGCATATGTTTGGGTGCAAAAGAACAGACTTTTGGATGCAATGGTGGAGAGGAAAAGGTAGGAAGATTTGAGAGAGTAGCATTGAAATAAATCAGATTTTTTAAGCAGCAGTAATGAAGGATAACTGACAGAACAAGCCACACATATTCAAATTGATTTGGGTTTCTTTGGCATATTTATACTTCTGTGAGACCATAATCATAGTCAAGATAATGAACAAAGACATCGCCTTTCGATTTTCTAAGACCCTTGGTATTCCTTCCTTCTTCTTCTCCAGCTCCATGCTCTCTCAAGAACGTACCTGTTTTCTGTCATTGTAATAGGTTTGAACTTACTAGAATTATATACAGATGGAAACATGCAGTCTGAATTATCTTTTGTCAAGCTTCTTTCATTCAGCATAACTATTGGGGATGTTACTTTGTGCATCAATAGTTCATTTATTTTTACTACTGAGCACGATTATATGCCATGGATGTACCACACTTAATACATTGAATTGTTGCCAGGCATTTGATTTGTAGTCAGTTGGGCTATTTTAAATAAAGCTGCTTTAAACATTCTGAAGGAGATCAGCCCTGGGATTTCTTTAGAGGGAATGATGCTGAAGCTGAAATTCCAGTACTTTGGTCACCTCATGGGAAGAGTTGACTCACTGGAAAAGACTCTGATGCTGGGAGGGATTGGGGGCAGGAGGAGAAGGGGACGACAGAGGATGAGATGGCTGGATGGCATCACTGACTTGATGGACGTGGGTCTGAGTGAACTCTGGGAGTTGGTGATGGACAGGGAGGCCTGGTGTGCTGCGATTCATGGGGTCATAAAAGTCGGACACGACTGAGTGACTGAACTGAACTGAACTGAAACATTCTGGTAAATATCTTTGCATGGACGTGTAATTTTATTCATCTGGGGCAAATATCTGAGAATAGAATGGCTAGGTCATATGGCTGGTGTATATTCAAGTTTTTAACTTAAAAACCTGTTTTCTACACCGGTTGTGCCAGCTTCCATTCTCACCAGCAGTGCATGAGAGCTATATCCCATTTGGTACTACAATCTATAGTCTTAATTATTTTATGTTGATTGATTGTGCTTTTAACTTTTTTTTAATTCTAAGGGATTTTTATTGTTCAATTCGCATTTCAGTATAGGAGGCCAGTGTTAACTACTCCACAATTATAACTATTTACTTCTCCTTAGTTCTATTGATATTTGCTTCATATATTCCAAAGCTCTGATAGTAAATTCACTTATGTTTGGGAATGTTAGGCCTATTTGATAAATTTCCTTTTTTAATCTTTATAAATGCTCTTGTTGTGTCAAATGATATATCTCTTATCTTGAGGTCTTGTTTCTGGGATACTAATACATCATTTCAGCTAACTTATGATTACTATTTTATGGTACATTTTTCTCCTCCTTGTCCTTACAGCCTATCTGTGTATTTATAATTATATGATTTGTTTAGTACATTGTTGGGTTAAGTTTTTAAATTCCAAACTGACAAACACTGCATGTTTTTTGTAGTGTTTTATTAATCTCGTTTTACTGCAGTGACTTATTTGGTTGAATTTGCTATAGAATCTTGAGATTAGTTCTTCTCCTGCATTCTCCTGTTTATGATTGTACTAATAAAACATTTCTAAAATCTTACTTTCCCTTTCTTGGTCACATGATATGGCACTTTGTTTATTTTTAGTGGTTGCTATCTTCCCTGGTGGCTCAGAGGTTAAAGCGTCTGCCTCCAATGCAGGAGACCTGGGTTCGATCCCTGGGTCAGGAAGATCCCCTGGAGAAGGAAATGGCAACCCACTCCAGTATTCTTGCCTGGAGAATCTCATGGACGGAGGAGCCTGGTAGGCTACAGTCCACGAGGTCACAAAGGGTCAGACATGACTAAGTGACTTCACCTTCACCTTCACCTGGTGAATTTGGTGTGCATCCATCATTTCTCACAGTGGCCTACTTGAGCAACTGCTACATCACTTTATCTATAATGTAATAAGTTGAATAATAAATAGTGTAATTTCCCACATCCCTTTATTTTCACCACTATCAGCATTGATTTTATTCTACATGTTATATACCACATAATATTGTTATTAATTTATAAATAATAGATTTTTTAAAGTATTAAAAATACAAAATAGCCTTTTATATTTATCTATACATATTTAATATTTCCTTCTAATTCATTATTTTATGTTGGTCCACATGTCCTTCATTCTGAAGAGTTTCCAGTTAATAGTTTTACAGTGCAGTTGTGCTGTTGATTAATTCTAATGTGCTTTATATTACCTTGATATTGAAGGATATATAATTATAGGTTGAAAAGTTTCTCTCAGGACTTTATGTGTGTCACTGTCTTTTCATCAGTTATTTCTGATGAGCATTTAATGGATATTCTCATTGTTTCCCTTTTTATCTTTACATTTTATTTTTAGTAATTTTATAATAACATGATTTTGTTTGATTTTTCTCTTGTTTGTTGAGTGTCTTTTTTTTTAAATAGATATTACAGTCTTATAAGAACTTACAATAGATATTGTAGATAGATAGTGGTCGAATTTTAAAGAGCAATTTGTCAGTCTCTTATTAATTGTTAAAGCAGCAAGTTGTAAACCTGTATACAAATAACAATTTGTTGAGTGTCTTTTAAGTGTGATATTGTTCTGCACATTTGAGCAACCATTGGTTATTATTATTTTCTCTCCTTTCACTTTTGTACTCCAGTTATATAAATGTTATACTATTTGCAATTTTTCCATAGTTATCGAAATTCTCTTTATTGTTAAAAATCATTTTTTCTGCTGCTGCTATTATCTCTCTATTTTAATTTGAATAATTAAAAAAATAATGTTTAAAATCAATGGTATTTTCTTCTATCATGTTCGCTCTTTTGATATAACCATTTTGATCTTAGATATTATATCATTCAGTTCTAGGAGTTTCATTTTTTTCTTTCTTTGTTGTGTTTCATTATGTGGTCACTAAAATATTTGACTTAGACAGTTATCATCAATGACCAGCAAAACTTTAAAAGAAAGAGTGATGAGGAAATTCATAATAAATGGTTCAAGTGCCAGTACATGAAGCTAATAATGAAACTTAGGAACAAGAACACATCAAGACTGGAAATAAAATGTGACAAAAGTAAGAAATTTTTGCCTTCAGATATGAAGCAATATTAAATGTAGAGTATCGGTTATAAGTATTGTTGACAAATATGTAAATTGCATCTAATCAGGATTTTACTAATTTAAAGTAAATAAAGAAATATATTAAGCCACACTGTGGGGATGCAGTCAGCAAAATTCCTAATGTGGAAAAATCCATAGGATCAATAACTTTTCTCAACACATAAATGGAAAGAAAAGTTAAATTTAGTGTGATGAGACTTGTGGATTAACTGAGTTTTAACAAATATCTCAACAAACTACATGGTGTGGAAATAGCTGAATCTTGACTCAAAGATGTTTAAATAATTTTAATTTGAGTATTGTTTGAATATTTGATTGTATTGAAGATATTCTTAATTTTTAGTAGTCAATTTTGATTTTTAAAAAAGGTACACACATATATAAATATGCCATGTGTGCCCAAGTTTGCCTGTGTGTGTAATAAATCATTAAAATGATAGGACATTTCAAATTGTTTTCAATATCAGGAAATAGGCATGTATACAGATTAAGCAAGACTGATCATGTCTTGATAATTTTGAACCTAAATGATGGCGTATAGCTGTTCATTATACTATTATATGCTTAAATGTATGAAGATACCATAATATAAAGTTAACTTTGATGGTATTTACCTGATGTTTTAAGTGTAATACATATTACTGTTAGTGATAGTTTTCCAAATTTATACAAATTATCTTTTCATAAAGAAAACTGTACTTGTTCCAAATGTTTTCATTGTTCATTGCTATCAGAAATATGTGTTTTATCAACTTCTAAGCAACAGACATAATTAAACTTTCAAATATTGAACATAGGGTAAAATTAATATTTAATTGTTACCTCAGGTGAATTTTTCCTTTATTTTCATTAAGTAAACTTATAACAAAGAATATATCTGCTTGACGGAATTAGAGAAGGACCATGGAATTCCCATTAACAACAGTATGTTTTTTGTTAATTAGCCTTTTTTAACAACTCTTACTAACAGGAGCCAAAGACCTAAGAAATCTATCAGGAACTATCAAAGATACGTGGAGAAAATTCAAACAAGGTCATACGAAAAACTCCTAACTGAAAAAGATCTTATGACTTTTCTGTTGATTAGGGCATTGTTAGATCTGACAAAACTATTTTTCTTCCATGAAAGTGAAAGTGAAGTCATTCAGTAGCGTCTGACTTTTTGTGACCCCGAGGACTGTAGCCTACCAAGCTCCTTTGTCCATGGGATTCTCCAGGCAAGAATACTGGAGTGGGTTGCCTTTTCCTTCTCCAGTGATTTTTCTTCCTTAATCCCAAACAAATCCAATTTGATTATATGGAGACTATGTAAATATGGGAAATGCAAAGTTATTCTGTTTCATTTAAAAGTGAGAATTACCAATCATGTCATGGAGAGTTGGTATGATCAGTATCAGGTAAATGGAAAGTTCTAAATGGAAAAGTCCCTAGCTTTTTTTTTTTTTTTTT
>SJYX01016084.1:68729-99714 GCA_006410675.1 Oreotragus oreotragus
CTTTGTTGATTTTTGCTATGGTCTCTTTTGTTTCTTTTGCATTTATTTCTACCCTAATTTTTTACCTTTGCTCAGACGTTGTTAAAGATTAGCCATTCCCTCTCTTATATTTGTATTATGTGTTCCCCAATCTTTAGGATTGCATTTCGCCCTCCTATTCACCATCTTAAGTTTCTCCTAGGTTTCTTCAATGATGAATAACTTTGTATTGAATAATTTTATAGAAAGTGGACACTTAATACAACAATTTCATGGTCCAATGTGGGTTTGAATATCTCTGTTGGTGAATTATGAGTAACTGTGAATCAAAAAATCAGCATTCTTCACATGTTATGACTCAAAATAGCTTTTAACATCACAAGTGCACAGCATTTTTTGCATAAATTTCGCGTTTTTATTTACACACGTATCTATAGTAAATCAACTTCTTCCAAGTTTAGGGGAACAGTTAATTGTAGCACCCTAGTATTCTTGCCTGGAGAATACTAGGGATCCCCAGGGATGGGGGAGCCTGGTGCATTGCCGTCTATGGGGTCGCACAGAGTTGAACATGACTGAAGCGACTTAGTAGCAGCAGCACTCTAGTATCAGGTCAGAAAAGAAAGCAGAAAAATAAGACTTTCTTCCTCTCTCCCTGTGGTTTATCTTAACATAATATTTTGTTAAGGATCTACTACTATTAGTATTGTGATGACTAAACTCTAGGCAGAGTTGGTGATTAGTATATTGTCACCTTTTTTATCTCCAGGACAGCATCTGGCACATTGTTGTGATTCAAAATGTGTCAAACAAATGATCTTATGTTCGAATTCTTAAGAAATTAACTAGGGAGAAGCCATGGTTAATCATGAAATAATAATTGTAGTTTGTTACATTTTTAAAGGAAAAATAAGAATATCTTCTAAAATGGATAGAGAACTGCAAGATGAATACTGGGTGGTTATTCAAGCCAAAGACATGATTGGTCTGCCTGGAGCACTGTCTGGAACAACAAGTGTATTAATCAAACTTTCTGATGTCAATGACAATAAACCCATATTTAAGGACAGTAAGTAAACAGTACCCTAACAAATGATTTTTGAAAGTATGGGAAACAGCATAGACTAAGTCTTGATTTGACAATGTATTAAAGCATCTGCTTTCAGATTTAGGATAGTGTCACTCTCTCCTCAAGAGTAATTTGTTGGCAATTTTTATTTTGTGCAGTTGAATAAATGATTCTTTTAACTTCGCCACAATGACAGATACACGGTAGCACACTTAAACTTTTACTTCCTGAAAACAGCAAAATTTATCAATTTTAAAGTGACATTTCTCCCGCTTAAAAAAAGAGAAAGATCTCACAAGGCAGTCTATGTAGTGACTCGCTCTGTGCTTCTAAGGAAATCATGAATCCCTTGAAAGAAAAATTATACTGAATGTGCTCCTTTTTTTAATTCTAAGATTTATTCTTTAGGATGCTATCATTCCTGATGATTTTTTACATTTCAGCATAAATTACAAATGATATATGAGTGACTAATTTTAATAAGTTTTATGCAAGTTACTTCTGAAAAGTAAAAAAAGGAAACTTACTTATTTTTATTTGTGTCAATGTATTTCAAATATCGGAGAAGGCAATGGCAACCTACTCCAGTACTCTTGTCTAGAGAATCCCATGGACAGAGGAACCTGGTGGGCTGCAGTCCATGGAGTCGCTAAGAGTTGGACACGACTGAGCAACTTCACTTTCACTTTAAATAATTGCCATTATATAAAAAGAAGAGAGTCATCTGATGCCAGCATGGTTTTTCACAACCAACCAACTATTGCGGCTCCATCATTTGTTTCTTTTTAAAATTATTTTATTGATGTGAATTTTGGGCTTCCCTGGTGGCTCAGATAGTAGAGAATCTGCTTGCAATGCAAGAGAGCTGAATTCAGTCCCTGAGTTAGGAAAATCGCCTGGAGAAGGGAATGGCTATCCACTCCAGTGTTCTGGCCTGGAGAATTACATGGACCGAGGAGCCTGGTGGGTTACAGTCCATGGGGTTGCAAAGAGTTGGACATGACTTAGTGACTTTCACTTTCATAACTGATTTACAATGTTGTGTTAATATCTACTATACAGGGAAGTGATTCAGTTATGCACATATATACATTCTTTTTTCATATTCTTTTCCTTTATTATTTATCACAGGTTATTGGATATAGTTTCCTGTGCTCTACAGTAGGACTCATTTATCCATTCTCTGTATAATAGTTTTCACCTGTTAGTTCTGAACTTCTAATCCATCCTTTCCCCCACTCCCCAGCCCACTTGGTAACCACAAATCTGTTCTCCATAGCAGTAAGTCTGTTTTTGTTTTGTAGATACGTTCATTTGTGTCATATTTTAGATTCCACATATAAGTTATAGCATATGGTATCTGTCTTTCTGTTTCTAACATAGTTAACTTAGTATAATGATCTATATGTCCATTCATGTTGCTGCAAATGTTCTTATTTCATTCTTTTTTATGGATGCATACCTCCACATCTTTCTATTTCTTTTCAACTATGGTTAATGCAATCCAAGTTCATATTCTCTTAAATCAAACTACTACACTTAGAACTCAAATATTTGCTTTTAGATGCTACCTTCTTTAATTCATACTTATATTTATTGGTAATTTTAGGTATCAGAAAATGTCTGAGTAATATTGAAAAACTTTGTATCAAATATAATTTGGCATTGTTGAAGGATACAACAGAAAATAAACCCATGAATAGTGAGAAGGTATGAGTATGAATGGGCTTCCCTGGTAGCTCAGACAATAAAGAAGCTGCCTGCAATGCAAGAAACCAGGGTTTCATCCTTGGGTCGGGAAGATCCTCTGAAGAAGGAAATGTCTATCCGTTTCCCTGGAAAAATCCCATAGACAGAGGAGCCTGGCAGGCTATAGCCCATGGGGTCACAAAGAGTTGGACATGATTTGAGTAGCTAACACACACACACAAATATGTAGAGAAATTTGGAAATTATATGTAGTGGCAAAAGAACTTTCTAAGATATATCTAAAGAGAAAATAATAGATATTCAAAAAGATATGAGGGAAATGTTTAGACTACAAAATATAAAGGGAGAGAGGTCTATTTAGAATAAGCAATTAGTGAGAGTGGGTATTTTTTTTTCTGACAGCACATTAAATAAAGGGAGGGTGCTATATTTGAAAGCTCTTTATGTTAATTATCTGTGCAAAATATCCTGAATTTTGTTTTTGAAGGTTTATACCGCTTGACTGTCTCTGAATCTGCACCTGTTGGGACATCTATAGGAAGAATCTTGGCATACGATAGAGACATAGGAGAGAATGCAGAAATGGACTACAGCATCGAAGATGATTCAGGAACATTTGAAATCATTACCAATAATGAGACCCAAGAAGGAATAATTATACTACAAAAGGTAGATGCATTAAATTTTTTTGCTTAGAATAATAATCAAAATCAAATCAGAAATACATATAATTATTTTGTGTAACCAGTTAGTGTTTGTTTCAATTAAGTAATTAAATTAAGATTTTGGGATTTATAGTTTACAGAAAAAAGGAAAGATATGTGTGCTTTTAAAAAAATTCTAAGATGTTTCATTTTTTAGAATATTAACATATATTGCCTACATTTTAGCATAAATTACAAAGCATAATTTAAAAATAGCTAACTCTCAGTTTTGTATGAGATACTTCTGAAAAAATTTAAGAAAAAAGTTCAGTTTTTTATATTTCTATCTATATATTTCAGATATAACTGATGAGAGAGTTATTACAGAGCTCCTTGAATTACACTGTAGGAGAGTTTTTGAAAAAGATTTTAAAACAGAGGACAAACTTTTCAAAAATTTCTTAAATAACAGGAAATTAATTCTCAACTCCCTAAGATACTCAGAAAAGTATAGTTTTAATCCTAAAAAAAACTAGTTATTAACCAAAAACATTTTGTAATAGTTGTAAATAACAAAATACGTATAATATAGGGATTTTCTCCACAACTACTAAATATTTAATAACAACCTCATAGGGATCCAAGAACATAAATAGTAAAAACCTAACTGGAAAGTGCCTGAGACTTAATTTATCAACAAAACCTTTTTTTGCCCCCTAAGTAATTCCTTGGGTTTTCTGTGTACACTGTATTACTTTGCAGAAAGTGAACTTTGAGGACCAGAACCACTATCGTATTAGAGCAAAAGTTAAGAACCCCCAAGTTGATGAGCAACTCAGGGAATACCACGCTGAAGCTTCCACCACTGTCATCAAGATCCAGGTGGAAGATGTTGATGAGCCTCCTGTTTTCGTCTCCCCATATTACATCTTTGAAATCTTTGAAGAATGCCCTCATGGATCCTCCGTAGGCATGGTCTCTGCCACTGATCCTGATCAAAGGAAATCTCCTATTGGGTATGTCTGAAAGCCCAGCCTTGCATTGATAAATAAGGGAACACTGATTAGCTTAAAAATAAAAATTTTTATAAGTGGAACAAAGATATATCCAGACCTATATTTCTCTCTATGGTCACTTATAAAATTTGCAAAAGTTTAAACAAATCAAAACAGAAAACTTCACTGTTGGTTAAGATGCAAAGAAATAAGCACTTGCAAATGTGGACAAGAGAGAGGTTGTGCACGGAAATTCGATGCAATCAACTCTATTAATTGGGATAGGGATGTTAGGGAAAAGAAACCCTTGATTATGCCAAGTCAGAGAAGAAACAAAGTTGATGACAATGTGGTTCACACAAATACTATTTGATTAAGTTAAAGTAAAAGTCGCTCAGTCGCGTCTGACAGTTGGCCAACCCATGGACTTATATACAGTCCATGGAATTCTCCAGGCCAGAATACTGGAGTGGGTAGCTGTTCTCTTCTCCAGGGGATCTTCTCAGCCCAGGGACTGAACCCAGGTCTTCCGCATTGTGAGCTGTTCTTTACCAGTTGAGCCACCAGGGGATGATATTCAAAAGGTAACCAAGCTTTTACAAGCTACCATTAAAGGCATAAAAATGAGTCCAATCAGTTAGAAATAAGTTTTTTGTTGTTGTTGTTGCAATCAAACTATATTCACCATCCTTTAAATTAGTCTGTTACATTCAGGTAATATACTTTCTGCCTTTAAAAAAAAATTTATTCTCCTTGTAGTAATTATTAAAGATAAAAACAAAAGCTGTTATTATATTTGCCTGTGGTCACATTTTTCTCATATATGTTACATAATGTTTTGCATATAATCATCAACTTTAATGCTTTTGTATGTTTTTAAATGTCATATTTTCAGCTATGTTTTTACTCATCATTATTTCTGATAGGTCGGTTGGTAAAGAATCTGTCTGCAATGCAGGAGACCCTGGTTTGATTCCTAAGTCAGGAAGATCTGCTGGAGAAGGGATAGGCTACCCACTCTAGTATTCTTGAGCTTTCCCTGGTGTTTCAGACAGTAAAGAATCCTCCTTCAATGTGGGAGACCTGGGTCCGATCCTTGGGTTAGGAAGATCCCCTGGAGAAGGGAACAGCTACCCACTCCATTATTCTTGCCTGGAGAATTCCATGGACAGAAGAGCCTGGCATACTGGACTGAGCGACTTTCATAAAGCATTCATCATTCATCGACTTATTTACAAAACTGACATTAGATATTTAAATTGTTTCTATAATTTGTAATTATAAATGATAGCATAATGAAAACTTTAATCATGAAAGTATTAAGTCGTGTTCTTTACTATTGTCAGAAAAACAAGTAGGTTAATAGACATGCTATTTAAAATTTAAACAATGTACTGTGCTTTGATTATATATACACACACATATATTGGAAGTCTTCCCTGGTGGCTCAGACAGTAAAGAATCTGCCTGCGATGCAGGAGACCCAGGTTGGATCCCTGGGTTGGGAAGATCCCCTGGAGAAGGGAATGGCAGCCCACTTCAGTATTCCTGTCTCTTATACACATCTAGATGTGTATAAGAGACAGCNACATATATTGGAAGTCTTCCCTGGTGGCTCAGACAGTAAAGAATCTGCCTGCGATGCAGGAGACCCAGGTTGGATCCCTGGGTTGGGAAGATCCCCTGGAGAAGGGAATGGCAGCCCACTTCAGTATTCTTGCCTGGAGAATCCCGTGGACAGAGAAGTCTGGCAGGCTACAGTCCATGGAGTCTCAAAGAGTCTGACACGACTGAGCAACTCACACACACACACACACACACACATATACTACACATATACTTATATTCATTACTAAGTTTACTGCTAATAAATAGGAACTATATCTACATGTTAGAAGGCAGCATTTTGTGATTAGGAATTACAGTGGGAAACTGGAGCATCATCTGTCTTAAAAATTTAAAGAAGCTTCTTCTTTGTATCAGTAGCCCTTCCAAAGAGCAAAGCAATACCCAGCATCTTGGAAGCCTGTGTAATTCTCTGGACTATAAATATGAAAAATAGATGAATAAGGGAAGGTGGTAGAGGAAAACATGTATTAATAGTTGTTTTAAGGAGTCTAGTGTGCTAGGAATTAGAACCTCAAAATTATCTGTAATAAAAACTCCATCATAAAGTTATAAGAAACTGCACAAGAAATCTTCCCAGAGTTTTTCATCTTATCCCTATTCTCTATATTACTGCATTGTTTAGATGACAGATAGAGGGAATAAATTCTTTTGCCACTACTATGGATGATTTATTCCTTGGGCATTGCTAAAATTTCCTTCCTAACTAAACTTAGAGTCAAATTTTATAATTTTTATAAATATGGTAATGGCACTAAAATATTTTCTGTTATTTAAAAAAGAAAGAAAATTAAAAACTTTAGAGTAGAAGCAGTGAAATTGAAAATAGAGACATACAATGGAATGATAGTTGCTTCTTCCAAAACACCAGTAGAAGTTATCTATCTAACCAGACTACCAAGGGGAAAAAAGTAGAGGCAAAAATTACCATTATCAGAAATGAAGGAGGGAATGCAATTATTGAACCTGTAGACATTAAACAGTATTATAAGGAGATACTAAGAACAACTCTATGAATTCAGACCAATTCCTTGAAAGAGAAAAACTGCCTACATTCACAGCAAAAGATAAATAATCTGAGTAATCAGGCTTGTGTGAAAGAGTCTAGCTCACTAGCTGGAAGCAGGTTTGTGTTTCGTTCAAGAATGACAAGGATTTCTTTCACCAGTGGAAGAAGCTGTCTTTAAACACCTTTCGCCAAATCACAGATTTAGAGAACAGACTTGTAGTTCCCAGGAGGAAAGCTGGAAGAAAGGGACAGTTAGGGAGTTTGGGATGGACATGTACACACTGCTATATTTAAAGTGGATAACCAACAAGGAGCTATTGTATAGCACCGCTATCCATGGGATTCTCCAGGCAAGAATACTGGGTTGCCATTTCCTTCCCCAGGGAATCTTCCCAACCCAGGGATTGAACCCAGGTCTCCTGCATTGGAGGCAAATTATTTACTGACAGAGCTACCAAGAAAGCCCCATAGCACAGGGAACACTGCTCAATGTTATGTAACAGCCTGTACGGGAGGGGAGTTTGGGGGAGCAAAGGTACATGTATATATATGGCTGAGTCGTTTCCTTCTTCACCTGAAATGATCACAACATTCTCTGTTAATTGGCTATACCCCAATACAAACTTAAAAGTTAAAAAAAAAAAAAAAAAACACCAAATGCTCTATTACTTGTGCATAAAAGCATCCTTGAAAGATCTGGTGCAGTTGCACCTACTTGGGAAGATTTAGCTTTTGTTATGGGCTTGGCTTTTATGTGTCTCAGGTTTTCTTCTGGGAGACGAGAATAGTACTTTTGTAGAGGTGTATGAAGATTAAGAACAGATTATAAAGGCATCCTTATATGCATGGAGAAATCATTTGTTTATATCATTCTGTCAGGAACTCTTTGCGGTGAGAAAACACAACACAACCACATTCTATTCACTCAGCACTTTTAGCGGAATGAAGAATCTTTAAAAAGGAATTGCAAAGCAAACCAAAGATTAATCTGAACATCTAAACTTTACATTTTAGGCTTTTTAGTCCATACTCTTTCTAATATATATATATATATTTATTTATTTATTTATTTTTTTACACGAACTCCCAAACATGAACCCCCCTCCCACCTCCCACCCCACATTTTCTAATATATATTACACACTTATTTCTTAAATGTTGAAGTGAAGTGAAAGTCACTCAGTTGTGTCTGACTCTTTGTGGTGTTGGAGAAGACTGTTGAGAGTCCCTTGGACTGCAAGGAAATCCAACCAGTCAATCCTAAAGGAAATCAACCCTGAATATTCATTAGAAGGACTGATGCTGAAACTGAGGCTCCAATACTTGAGCTACCTGATGCAAAGAGCTGACTCATTAGAAAAGATCCTGATGCTGGGAAAAATTGAAGGCAGGAGGAAAAGGGGATGACAGAGGATAACATGGTTGGATGGCATCACCAATTTAGTGAACATGAGTTTGAGCAAGCTCTGCAAAATGATGAAGGACAGGGAAGCCTGGGAGGCTGCAGTCCATGGGGTTACAAAGAGTCAAACACAACTAAGCAACTTAACAACAACTGTTTCATTTTGTCAAAAATATCTAAGTAGGAAATGTGACCACTTGATATGTAAACAAATTGCTTATAAAGATTTAACAATGAGCAGAGCTAAAACTTGGAGAAGGCAATGGCCCCCCACTCCACTACTCTTGCCTGGAAAATCCCATGGACAGAGAAGCCGGGTAGGCTGTGGTCCATGGGTCACTAAGAGTTGGACACAACTGAGTGGCTTCACTTTCACTTTTCACTTTCATGCTTTGGAAAAGGAAATGGCAACCCACTCCAGTGTTCTTGCCTGGAGAATTCCCGGGACCAGGGAGCCTGGTGGGCTGCCGTCTATGGGATTGCACAGAGTCGGACATGACTGAAGCAACTTAGCAGAAGCAGCAGAGCTAAAACNTTTCACTTTTCACTTTCATGCTTTGGAAAAGGAAATGGCAACCCACTCCAGTGTTCTTGCCTGGAGAATTCCCGGGACCAGGGAGCCTGGTGGGCTGCCGTCTATGGGATTGCACAGAGTCGGACATGACTGAAGCAACTTAGCAGAAGCAGCAGAGCTAAAACAGAATGTCCTTAAAGCTTAATTCTCTGTAGTTTCTATTTTCATTTTCCCCAACACCAACCAACAAATTAGTGTGATATTTTTTAGAGACCTTGTTAAAATTCTCTCTTGCGAGTGAGAATGTCCAGATTTAGCACACATTATTTGAAAACTAGAGTTTGTTTCAGGTTTTTCTCCTCTGTTTCCATCGAGTTGAATTGTAAATGTAGAAATTATCTTTTTGAAATTTTTCAGCATCATACTAGCTCTGTAGAATGTGCATTTGATATCTTTTTGCTTAAAAAGAACAATGTGTACACTTTAAAGTTGTACAGAGAAAATAATACTTTAAAGGAATTATTTGTGTCTGTGTGTGCAGATATTCTATTACCAGAAGTGAAGTGTTCAGTGTTGATGACAACGGCACAATCTTCACAACTAACCCACTTGATCGAGAGACTAGTGCTTGGTACAACCTAAGTGTTACAGCCACAGAAAAATGTAAGTATTCATTTGAGAACCATATATTGGTTCACCATGTTTTTTAACCCACTCAACAATCTCTAAACATAGGGACAAAGGGTAGCTTAAAGTGTTGCTGAAATTAGAACTAAATGCTATTTTATATATCAAGTGTATGTCATTTATTTATCATGTATATCATTTATATATCAAGTGTTTATATATACAAGTGTATATCATTTATTATTTAAAAGTTTAGTCTCTTCATTCTTACTACAGCTTATTTATATACTTACCACAAAATATCTCTATTTCATTATGGCAATATATAATGTTTAATATAAGAAATGAATCATAGAAAATTCAGGAAAACATATGAAATAAATCCAAATTACTTGAAATTTTAAATTTTTAATTATTTATTATATGCTCTTACAATATTGTTCATGAATACATTTTAAATCAATTTTTAAACATTGAAAATAAATTTTGCAAGTTTTTTTTTTTCAAATTGAACATGTAAATATTGCCCAGTGAAATTTGCTCAAATAAAACTCATGTCAGCTGTGCTAATGATCACATCTTCAATAATCAGTAGTTACCAGGTATTTTTCCACTTTCAGGTTTCAAAACATAGATAAAATTATCCAGTTTACCAGTTAGTTTGTGTCTTTAAAATTTCAATTAATCAGTTCTTAAATCAATCAAGCTCAAAAGAATAGAGAGAACAGAATGGAAAAGACTATCAAAATCATCACTATTATAGTCAATGGATTTCATATAATACAGTAAAGGATTCAGTTTGTGAATTTGAAATGTATCAGAATGCATCCTTTCCAAACTGATTTTGCACAGAATTTTAATAATCATGTTTACCTACTTGGTTTGTTCTTTGAAAGGCTTTAATGGGGTCACACAGAGTCGGACACGACTGAAGTGACTTAGCAGCAGCAGCAAACACATATCTTACTCCTCACCTTATTGAGCAGTTTGCTGATGAGATGCTGGAGTAGAAAGCATCACTTACATATTTTTTGTTACACACTGAATGGCTCTTTGGCACGCAGGAAGATTGGGGCTGAGTCTTGAATTTTCTGTTTAAGCACTAAATGGATGGGGAGAAAATGTTTCCAGGGAATAAATGTCTGCTGCACAGAAGAAATGCCAAAGCTTTTGGTGTCAGAAAACACAAGCATGTTTAGCCTAAAAGCAAGAAGCTTTTATTCACTGGATATTTGTGAGAAAAAAAATTATTACTGTTTACAAAGCTACTGAAGAAAGAATTCAAATCAGTTCAAAGGATGAGTGAACATCTTTGAAAAATGTGTTTCTCCATGAAGTAGTTTTCATCTGTTAAAAGAGCATGTTTTAATGAAATTTATGTAAATAATTATCCACTGTAATTTTATTTTATATATAAGGATAACAAGAATATTTCATTAACTTCTGTTAAATTAGAAGCATTCTTAAATTAGAATTTAAGTTATTAAAAAGCAGTGTCTTTAAAATGGATTATGTGTATTCTAAGACACAAATATTGTAAAAATTATAAAATAATTTATAAATAAAAGATTAAAAATATGGTTAATAAAAAAATGCCTGTGAAAGGCAAATTGAAAATAAACAATAAATTTATATTACATGAAATTTGTTACTGAGAAGTTAATCATTGTTCCAGAAATAAGTGATTAGAAATGTGATAAAGTTTAGAGACTACACATTTCTTGCTGATCTGCTTCTTGTGCTATAAAATTCATTTCTGAGAGTTAAAAAAAAACTCATTTAGACTCACCTTTGAAGATATACTTTGTAAAATATGTTTCACTTATACCAAGCATCCAATTTTCATGCATTTTTTCCTTTATCTTTTGATTCATTTTTAATCCACATTATTAAGCTCACTTTAGAACAATTTTGGAAAAAAATAATTGCAAGTGCCAATTTTTTATTATGGTAATATCGATATCAAAAATAATTTTTGACCCATTTCAGTCACTTAAGACATATGAATATAAACAAAAACACCCAGATGGTGGAAAACAGGGCTTCATATAAAATTGTTACATAAAGCACTTGCTGCATGTGTTAACTATCTGGAAGGTTGTGACATATCCGTTATGTTGATTATAGGAAGGACATGCTCCAAATTAACATGTGTTTTCCCAGCGAATGAAGTTCACGTGTGCTTAGTCTTTTTCCTGGAAAGTTTCCCAAGTTAAGCATCAAGCTATTTATCAACATGACAGCTAAGTGAATTGTCAGGGGAGTTTGTAATTTCCTCAGTTCTGTCTTACTGCAGCAGAAATTTGAAGCAATGAACAGACTATAGTTACAGCTCAGTATATTTTGGCAAGCAAAGGAAAACACATCCTCCAGGAGTAAGGGTGGGCCACCTAAAATTCATGAAGAGAAAAGAGACCCCCGGCTCAATTTTGGCTCCTCTTTTTGTATGTTTTTTCTCCTCCCAATGAACCTGCCCTATGTAAATTGGGCTAGGCAGGAGGGCTGTTTGTTTTACCTGAGGTTCTCACTTCGGTCCTAGGACCTTCTTTTGTTCTATTCTCATGGGCTTTTTCCTTTCTTTGTCTTTTAGCCACCACCATTCTGGACTTCTTTTTCCTAATCTAACTACATAACAGAATAAAACAACTAACTACTTTAAACTGAAGCTGCAAAGATATGGGTATGCTTTGTATAGTCATGTCAAAGGTTTGATTTGAAGTTAATTTTTTAATTTTAATTTATAATTTTCTAATTGAAGAATAATTGCTTTACAGAAAAATGTGGTTTTCTGTCATACATCAATAAGAATCAGACATAGGTATACCCATATCCCTTCCCTCCAAGATCTCCCTCCCACCTCCCTTTCCACCCCACCCTTCAGCCTCTTGCAGAGCCCCTGTTTGAGTTCCCTGAGTCTTATAGCAAATTTCCATTGGCTATATGTTTTACACATGATATTGTAAATTTCTATGTTACTCTCTCCATACGTCTCCCCTTCTCCCTCCTCTCCTCCCACCTTGACAATAGGTCTGTTCTCTTTGTCTGTTTCTCCATTGCCGCCTTGAAAATAAATTAATCAGTGCCATCTCTTCAGATTCCATATATATGTGGTGGTATATGATATTTATATTTCTCTTTCTGACTTACATCACTCTGTATAATGGATTCTAGTTTTATCCATCTCATTAAAATAGATTCAAATATGATCTTTTTATGGGTGAGTAGTATTCAAGAGTCGGACACTGCCAGGGTCCAGCCCTGGTGGATCCAGGGTAATTCAAAGCGGGGACAGAGTCAGCGTCCTAGGAATTGATTGCTTAATTAAAGATATAGAGGGAGATTAGAAATAAATAACGTAGTAGGAAAATTAGTGGAGAAAAAGAGGCTGAATAACTTGGTTTACGTGGGATATCAATTAAGCTTTGAGACAAGAAGCTTGTACCACCTATGTAGGCCACCAGCACCCACTTGAATATAGGAGGGTGCCCCGCATTGGGCTCCCTCTCACGTGGAACTTAAATGCCAGGGCAAAATTAGCAAGCTTGGTGAGCACCCATGCTCCAGATGGGAATTCAGCCAGAAAAATGGAGAACAAGAAAGAATGACACGGGGGAATCAGTCTTTCCAGAAACTGATCCGATTTCTTTAGTTTTAGATTTGCTTATATACCTTTTGTTACACATAGAGACAAATGGAAATTTTAAAGTCATGTGGCAGTCAGCAGTCCTGACCTTTATCAAAGTCAGGTGCTCATATAAAAGTATACATAAAGGTCTTAGGGGTTTTACATCATCTTATGGCCATGAGGCCTCCTGACATTTTATGATCCTTTCTTTCTGATAACCAAAAAACTTATTTTCCAGGGGTGACTTTTCTTAAACCAGGCACCACCCTCCAAAGGTACCAGATAAAGTTGCATTCCTATAGGGTGAAGGTGTAGTGGGTTACAGCTAAGAAAGAAATTTACTTAGCCTAAGGTTAACATGATTAATCTAAAGGTTAATACTTATTTCTCCTATATGCTAGTTATATATTCATTAACATGTATAAGGGCAGGGGATTTAGCAGCAAACATTGGCCCAACAAATGAAAAACCCTTCACCAATATAATTCCTAATCAACCCACTATACTAATAATTTCTAACTTCCTAAAAGAATCTGCCTTTAGTAAGTTTAAAACATTTCATGCCTCTCACGGGTGGGAGGCTGTAAACAATCACATGTGGCCAGAAGAACCTGTACAGGCAGCCTAGATAACGTTCAGAGGAGTTTGTAAGTCAAAACACTCTTGTCACGCCCAGGAATTTTTATTAACTGGAGCTGTAGGTTAACTTCTTCTCTGAGAGAGGTGATGGGGGAGAGCCCCCCATAAAGTCAGAGGTGTAGATGAGAGCATAAAACAGTAAAGTAGGCAGACTCTGGTTTTGGGTTAGATGATCAGGAACAGGGGGTTTCCTGAGGCTCAATCCCACCTTTGCATATGCCGAAGCCTCCTTCCTCATGACCTTTGCCATGGGCGGAGTTCCTCATGCTGGCCCCAGGCAGGACATGACTGAGTGACTTCCCTTTCACTTTTCACTTTCATGCATTGGAAAAGGAAATGGCAATCCAATGTGTTCTTGCCTGGAGAATCCCAGGGACGGAGGAGCCTGGTGGGCTGCCATCTATGGGGTCACACAGAGTCGGACACAACTGAAGTAACTTAGCAACAACAACAGCAGTATTTATGTGTGTGTGTGTGTGTGTGTGTGTGTGTGTGTGTGTGTGTACCATAGCTTCTTTATCCATTCATCTGTTGATGAAAATCTAGGTTGCTTCCATGTTCTACCTATTGTAAATAGAGCTGCAGTAAACATTGGGGTACACATGTTTTTTTAAGTTTTGATTTCCTCAGGGTATGTGCCTAGCAGTGGGATTGCTGGGTCATATGGTGGTTTTATTTCTAGCTTTTTAAGGAGTCTCCATAAAGTCTTCCATAGTGACTTTATCAGTTTACATTCCCACCAGCAATGCAAGAGTGTTCCCTTTTCTCCACACCCTCTCCAGCATTTATTGCTTGTATACTTTTTGATGATGTCCCTTCTGACTGGTGTAAGGGGGTATTTCATTGTAGTTTTGATTTCTGTTTCTCTGATAAAGAGTGATATTGATCATCTTTTCATGAGTTTGTTAGCCATCTGTATGTCTTCTTTGCAGAAATGTCTCTTTAGGTCTTTTCCCCACTTTTTGATTGTGCTGTTTGTTTTTTTCTGGGACTGAGTTGTATAAGCTGTTTGTATACTTTGGAAAGTAATTCTTTATTGGTTGTTTCTTTTGCTATTATTATCTCCCATTCTGAGGGTTGTCTTTTCACTTTGTTCGTAGTTTCCTTTGTTGTGCAAAAGCTTTTAAATTCAATTAGGTCTCACTTGTTTATTTTTGGTTTTGTTTACATTACTCTAGGAGGTGGATCATAGAAGATCTTGCTTTGATTTATGTCACTGAGCGTTCTGCTCTAAGAGCTCTCTGTTCTCCTCTAAGAGTTTCATAGTTTCTGGTCTTACATTTAGGTCTTTAATTCATTTTATCTTTTTGCATGGCATTAGATAGTGAACTAATTTCATTCTTTTGCATGTAGTTGTCCAGTTTTCCCGGCACCACTTATTGAAGAGGCTCTTTGCCCCATTGCATATTCTTTCCTCCTTGTCAAAAATAAGGTACTCATAGATGAGTGGGTTTATCTCTGGGTTCTCTATCTTGTTCCATTGGTCTATATTTCTGCTTTTGTGCCAGTACCATACTGTCTTGATGACTGCAGCTTTGTAGTAGTCTGAAGTCAGGAAGTTTGATTACTCCAGCTCCATTCTTCTTTCTCAAGACTGCTTTGGTTATCTGGGGTCTTTTGTGTTTCCATATGAATTGTGAAATTTTTTGTTCTAGTTCTGTGAAAAAAGCCATTGGTAATTTGATAGGGATTGCATTGAACCTGTAGATTGCATTTGGTAGTATAGTAATTTTCACAATATTGATTCTTCCCATCTAGAAACATGGAATATCTCTTCATCTGTTTATGTTGTCTTTTATTTATTTCATCAGTCTCTTGCAGTATTCAGTATAAAGGTCTTTTAATTCCTTAGATAGGTTTATTCCTAGATATTTTATTCTTTTTGTTGCAATGGTGAATAGTATTGATTCCTTAATTTATCTTTATAATTTTTCATTGTTAGTATATAGGAGTGTAAGTGATTTCTGTGTATTGACCTTGTAACCCACAACTTTGCTGAATTCACTGATTAGCTCTAGCAATTTTCTGATTCTTTCAGGTTTTCTATGTTTAGCATCTTGTCATCTGCACATAGTGACAGTTTTACTTCTTCTTTTCTGATCTGGATTCCTTTCATTTCTTTTTCTTCTCTNTTTCTGTGTATTGACCTTGTAACCCACAACTTTGCTGAATTCACTGATTAGCTCTAGCAATTTTCTGATACTTTCTTTCAGGTTTTCTATGTTTAGCATCTTGTCATCTGCACATAGTGACAGTTTTACTTCTTTTCTGATCTGGATTCCTTTCATTTCTTTTTCTTCTCTAGTTGCTGTAGCTAGGACTTCTAAAACTATGTTGAATGATGGTGGTGTGAGTGTCTTGTTCCTGATCTTAGAGGGAAAGCTTTTAGTCTTCACCATTGAGAATGTTTGCTGTGGGCTTTGCATTTATGGCATTTACTGTGTTGAAGTAGGTTCCTTCTGTGCCCATTTTTGAAGTGTTTTAATCATAAATCAATGCTGGATATTGTTGAAGGCCTTTTCTGCATCTATCGAGATGATCATATGGTTTTTAATCTTTCAACTTTATGTTATGTTGTATCATGTTGATTGATTTGTGTATATTGAAGAATCCCTGCATCCCTGGAATAAACCCAACTTGAAAACGGTGCATGAAATTTTTGATGTGTTGTTGGATTCTGTTTGCTAGAATTTTGCTAAAGATTTTTGCATCTATGCTCATGAGAGATAGTGGTCTGTAATTTTCTTTTTTCATGTTGCCTTTCCTGTTTTTTTTTTATGTTGAATGATGGTGGTGTGAGTGTCTTGTTCCTGATCTTAGAGGGAAAGCTTTTAGTCTTCACCATTGAGAATGTTTGCTGTGGGCTTTGCATTTATGGCATTTACTGTGTTGAAGTAGGTTCCTTCTGTGCCCATTTTTGAAGTGTTTTAATCATAAATCAATGCTGGATATTGTTGAAGGCCTTTTCTGCATCTATCGAGATGATCATATGGTTTTTAATCTTTCAACTTTATGTTATGTTGTATCATGTTGATTGATTTGTGTATATTGAAGAATCCCTGCATCCCTGGAATAAACCCAACTTGAAAACGGTGCATGAAATTTTTGATGTGTTGTTGGATTCTGTTTGCTAGAATTTTGCTAAAGATTTTTGCATCTATGCTCATGAGAGATAGTGGTCTGTAATTTTCTTTTTTCATGTTGCCTTTCCTGTTTTTTTTTTTTTTTAAATCAGGGATTATGGCCTCATAGAACGAGTTTGGAAGTGTTCCTTCCTCTGCAATTTTTTGGAAGAATTTCAGAAAAATAGGCATTAGCTCTTCTCTGAATGTTTGATAGCATCCCCCTGTGAAGCAAACTGGCTCTAGGCTTTTGTTTTAGGGGAAATGTTTACCACTGTTTCAAGTTCAATGTTTGTAATTAGGCTGTTCAAAATTTATATTTCTTCCTGGCTCAGTCTTGGGAGGCTGATTTTTTTTAAGTATCTGTACATTTCCTCTAGGTTGTCCATTTTGTTAGCATATAGTTATTCATAATATTCTCTTATGATCCTTTATATTTCTGTGTTGTCTGTTGTAACCTCTCCTTTTTCATTTTATTGATTTGATTTTTCTCCCTTTTTTTCTTGATGAATCCAGCTAGTGATTTGTCAATTTTATTAATCTTCTCAGAGAACCAGCTTTTAGTTTTATTAATCTTTGCCATTGTTTTCTTCTTTTCTCTTTCATTTATTTATGCTCTGATTTTTATGATCTCCTTCATTCTGCTGACTTTGGGGGTTTTGCATTCTTCTTTTTCCAGCTGCTTTAGATGTAGAGTAGGCTGTCTATTCAATGCTTTTCCTGCTTCTTGAGATATGATTGTATCACTATAAACCTTGCTCTTAGAACTGCTTTGCTGAGTCCCTTAGGTTTTGAGTCATCGTATTTTCTTTGTTATTTGTTTCTAGGAATCTTTTAATTACTTTTTGAATTTCTTCAGTAACCTCTTTGTTATTTAGTAATGTATTATTTAATTTCCATGAGTTTGTGTTTTTTGCTGTTTTGTTCCTGTAGTTGATATCTAGCCTCATAGCATTGTAGTCACAAAAGATACTTGACACAGTTTCAATTTTCTTAAATTTACTGAGGCTTGATTTGTGGCCCAAGATGTGGCCTATCCTGGAGAATGTTCCATGTGCATTTGAGAAGAAAGTGTATTCTTCTGCATTTGGATGGAAAGTCTTGAAGCTATCAATTAGGTCCATTTCTTCTAATGTTTCATTTAAGACTTGTGTTTCCTCATTGATTCTATGTTTTGATGATCTGTCCATTTACGACAGTGGGGTTTTAAAGTCCCCCACTGTGATTGTGTTGTTGTCAGTTTCTCTTCTTATGCCTGTTACTGTTTGCCTTATGTATTGAGGTGCTCCCAAGTTGGTTGCAAAGACATTTACAATTGCTATGTCTTCTTCTTGGAGTAATCCCTTGATTGTTATGTAGTGTCCTTCTTTATCCCTTATGATATAAAGTCTATTTTGTCTGAAATATGGGTTGCCACTCCAGCTTTCTTTTGGTTTCCATTCTCATGGAATATCTTTTCTCATTCTTTGACTTTCAATCTGTATGTGTCTCTAGGTCTGAAGTGGGTCTCCTGTAGGCAGCACATATATGGGTCTTATTTTTGTATCCATTCAGTCAGTCTGTATCTTTTTGTTACTGCATTTAATCCATTTATATTTGATGTGGTTATTGATACATATGTGCCTATTGGTATTTTTTGATTGTTTTGGGTTTGTTTTTGTAGGTTTTTCCTTTCTCTTGTGTTTACTGGCTGTGTAAATCCCTTTAGTATTTGTTGTAAGGCTGACTTGGTGGTGCTGAATTCTCTTAATTTTTGCTTGTCCATAAAGCTTTTGATTTCTCCATAAATTTTGAATGAGACCTTTGCTGGGTATAGTAATTGTGGTTGTAGGATTTTCTCTTTCAGTACTTTAAATATATCCTGCCATTCCCATCTGGCCTGTTGAGTTTCTGCTGAAAGATCTTCTGTTAATTATATGGATTTTCCCTTGCTGCTTTTAATATTCAGTCTGCTTAATATTTGTTAGCTTGATGAATATGTGTCTTGATGAGTTTCTCCTTGGGTTTAACCTGTAGGAGACTTTCTGTGGTTTTTGGATTTGATTGACTATTTCCTTTACTGTGTTGGGGAAGTTATCAACTATAATTTCTTCAAAACTTTTCTTAGTGCCTTTTTTTTTTCTTCTTCCTCTAGGACTCCTATAATTCAAATATTGGCACATTTAATATTGTCTCAAAGGTCTCTGAGGCTTTTCTCAATTCTTTTCATTCCTTTCCCTTTATTCTGCTCTTCAGCAATTATTACGCTTTTGGCCGAAGCTTGCTAGGTAGGTGCTTGTGTGGATCCTTCTATGTCCTGGCGATTTGTGTGGGGCTTCCTGAGCTCACCGTCTGTGTTGCAGGGCTGTGGGCACTTGACTCTCAGTTGCCGAGGTCCACCTTCTGCATCGCGGGCATTGTATGCACTTGTCTCAGCTCCCTGGGTGTGCACTCTGCGTCACGGGGCTTTGTAGACTTGCCTTAGCTCCTTGGGCCTCCACTGTGCATCACTGGGCTAGTGTGGACTTGTTTCAGCTCCCTGTGCCCACTCTCTACTTCGCGGGTTTTATGTGCATTTGTTTCCTCTCACTGCCTGCAGTTTTTGTCGTGGGGGGTTATTTGTTCTTCTAAGGCTGTGCCAGGAGGGTTGTGTGCGCTGCCCAAGTTTGTGTGCCTCCCATATGTAGGTGCCTTGTGTTTGTGCACCTGCTACCTGGGCCCGCCCTCTGTACTGCAAGGGTTGTGTGCGCTGGCTGGGTTTGTCTGCTGCACCACTCTCGGTTCCCCTGAGCCCGCCCATCTTTTGGGGGTCACAGTCCATGACCTGTTAATGGGCTGAGAAGTACAGCTTACTCTGTTTACTGCCCTTCAAGTCCCTGCTTTGCCTGATTTTCCAAGACTCTGCAGCTCCCCCTTGGGCCTGCCTATGAGGGAGATTCCCAGTGCATGGGGGAACTCCTGTTTCAGGTCTCCCTCCCTCGCTTGGGGCACAAGTTCCTGCCCAGAAATTCCCCTTTTTAAGTCTTCCTCTTCTCTCCGACCTCATTTCAGAGAGCTTAGCCTGTCTCCCAGAGGCCTGGGGTCTTCTGCTGTCGCCTAGAGGTTGCTTTGTAGGAGTTGTTCCATATCTTGATAAGTTTTTGATGTATTTTGGGGAAGGCTGGTGATCTCCCCATCTTACTCTTCCTCCATCCTCTCTGATTTCTGAACTTAATTTTAAATAGCTTTTTCAAGAAAAAAAAATGATAAAGATTTTAAATGATTTTTAAACTAATTTTCTTAAATTTATTTGTAACATATACTTTTTCCATTTTACTTAGGCAGAAAGTTGTTCTACAGTGATATATAGTTAAACCATCTTATGTTTTGAATAATTTCAACTTGAAATTTCCATAAATATCTTTTCAGATTTTAATGTTTTGAATCTATTTGATCCTGAAAATAATACAATAGAGTCACCAAATAACAATTCTTAGTGGTTTATGTATTTCCTAAAGGCCATGGGTTTCTTTTATATGCAATAAAAACTCCACAAGTTTTAATTTTAACTAATTGATTATGCATTGGTTAAAATATTTACATACAAAATCACATCCCAACCTGGAAAATCTCTTCACAAGGTAAAACAGATATGAACAGTTTTATAATTAAAAAGCATTAAACTAGAATTTGATGTGCATCATAGTTGGAAAGAAACTGCCAAGTCAGAAAGAAACCTCAGGCCTTTTACATAGTCANAGAAAAAAGAAACAAACTAAAATGAATGCTTTTCTTGCCTCTTTTTTTTTTTTTTCTTTTTTTGACAAGAAACACAAAGAGGAAAACTCCACAGCACTGCAAAGGGTTAATATTGAGGTGGAAATATGTAGGGGGAATAAACCGTGTGATTTATAAGAAAAAAAGAGAAAAAAAATCTTAAAAAAAATGATTTTTTTTAACAAAGAAAGGAAGAAAACTCCACAGCACCACAGAAAGCTAATCTTATAGTGGAAATATGTTGGGCAATATGCAGCGTGATTCATAAGAAGAAAGGAACTTATAATGATTTTTTAAATATATAACAAGAAAAATAAAGAGGAAAACTCCACAGCATCACTAAATGCTAGTGTGAAGATGGAGCTATGTTGGTGGAATAAGCTGTGATTTATAAGAGAAAGAAAGAAAAAAAAAAAGAAACAAGAAAAAAATAAAGGATTTTCAAGATCGTAGCTCTCGGTTGTGGAGTCTGCCCCTGTGGATGGGGTTGGGTTAGGGTTCTGTGATGTTTTCCTGGTTGCCAGAGCTTGTGCCTGTGTTGTGGATGGAACTGGATCTCACCTCTCTAAAGGGCAATGCAGTGTCCAGGAGTAAGTTTTGGAGTGTCTGTGGGTTCAATATGCCTTTGGGCAGTTGTAGCTTTCAAGGTGTTAGGCGCATCTATTTCCGCAGCTGCTTCAAAGTGGCCCTCAGCATAACGGCAGGGCCACCAGTCCCCTACTTATACCTGGGTCACTGCCGGTGCTTCTGTTCCCCTGTCCCGGCCTGCGCTTTTGGCCGAAGCTTGCTAGGTAGGTGCTTGTGTGGATCCTTCTATGTCCTGGCGATTTGTGTGGGCTTCCCTCACCTTCCTGAGCTCACTCTCTGTGTTGCAGGGCTGTGGGCACTTGACTCTGTTTCCGAGGTTCACCTTCTGCATCACGGGCATTGCATGCACTTGTCTCAGCTGCCTGGGTGTGCACTCTGCATCACGGGGCTTTGTAGACTTGTCTCAGCTCCCTGGGCCTCCACTCTGCGTCACTGGGTTAGTGTGGACTTGTTTCGGCTCCCTGTGCCCACCCTCTACGTCGCGAGTTTTATGTGCACTTGTTTCCTCTCACTGCCTGCACCACTCTCGGTTCCCCTGAGCCTGCCCGTCTTTTTTTGGGGTCACAGTCCATGACCTGTTAATGGGCTGAGAAGTACAGCTTACTCTGTTTACTGCCCTCCAAGTCCCTGCTTTGCCTGATTTTCCAAGACTCCGCCTCTCCCCCTTGGGCCCTCCTATGAGGGAGATTCCCAGTGCACGGGGGAACCCCTGTTTCAGGTCTCCCTCCCTCCCTTGGGGCACAAGTTCCTGCCAAGAAATTCCCCTTTTTAAGTCTTCCTCTTCTCTCCGAACTCATTTCAGAGAGCTTAGCCTGTCTCCCAGAGGCCTGGGGTCTTCTGCTGTCGCCTAGAGGTTGTTTTGTAGGAGTTGTTCCATATCTTGATAAGTTTTTGATGTATTTTGGGGGAGGCTGGTGATCTCCCCATCTTACTCTTCCTCCATCCTCTCTGATTTCTGAACTTAATTTTAAATAGCTTTTTCAAGAAAAAAAATGATAAAGATTTTAAATGATTTTTAAACTAATTTTCTTAAATTTATTTGTAACATATACTTTTTCCATTTTACTTAGGCAGAAAGTTGTTCTACAGTGATGTATATTTAAACCATGAAATATTAATCTTATGTTTTGAATAATTTCAACTTGAAATTTCCATAAATATCTTTTCTGATTTTAATGTTTTGAATCTATTTGATCCTGAAAATAATACAATAGAGTCACCAAATAATAATTCTTAGTGGTTTATGTATTTCCTAAAGGCCATGGGTTTCTTTTATATGCAATAAAAACTCCACAAGTTTTAATTTTAACTAATTGATTATGCATTGGTTAAAATATTTACATACAAAATCACATCCCAACCTGGAAAATCTCTTCACAAGGTAAAACAGATATGAACAGTTTTATAATTAAAAAGCATTAAACTAGAATTTGATGTGCATCATAGTTGGAAAGAAACTGCCAAGTCAGAAAGAAACCTCAGGCCTTTTACATAGTCAGTCAAACAGGATCCACTGCAGGCATGTCTCAAGATAATGGAGTGGGTAGCCATTTCCTTTTCCAGGTGACCTTCCAGACCCAGGGATTGAGCTCTGGTGTCCTGCCTTGCAGGCAGATTCTTTACCACTGAGCCACCAGTAAGCCCAGATGAACAATTACTGGTATTAAAGTAGGAGCATTTAGCACCACCACGTGTCACACAGTTTATCCTAAGTAGTTGGAATGACCATTTGTGTTTGCTAACTGGCTTTATCCATATGAAAACTAAACTTTTTCTACGTTTAGGACAAGAAATAGTTTTGTATCTTGGTCAAGGTTTTTGCTGAAGTTAGGTGCCTACCCTCCCACAGAAAATGGGAGAAAATATGCTATTAATAGCTTCCTTGATGATTAATTACATTCCAAAGAATTGGCTCCCAGCACTGAAAAAAGACAAGCTTAGGTTGTAAAGTTGGCAAGAGATTTGTCTCAGTTTTAAAAGGTTAACATACATTTCAAAGAGATAGATAGAAAAATAATTTACAAACTTTTCTAAAGTAAGTACTTTAAGAAGGGGAATGAAGGAAAGACTTTTCCCTAATTTTCAACAGAACTAATTCTCTCTCTTTTTAAAAAATTCTTCTTCGCCTTTACACATTATAACTTCAAATATAATGCTTTTTGATTAAAAAAAGAACCTGCAAGATTATAAAGACACTGAGACAAAAGAAACTCCTCCCCACTCTTCAATGTATGTACCTTCCAGTGGCTTTTTAAATTGACAAAGAAAGATTTAAAATAATGATATACAAATATGCAATACCATTGCCTGATGGCTCAGATGGTTAAAAATCTGGCTGCAATGCAGGAGACTCGGGTTCCATCCCTAGGTCAGGAAGATCCCCTGGAGAAGGTAATGGCAACCCACTTCAGTATTCTTGCCTGGAGAATCCCATGGACAGAGGACCCTGGCAGGCTACAGTTCATGGGGTCACAAAAAGTCAGACACGACTGTGTGACTAGCACTTTCTTTCAACAGGTCACAACTGTGGACAGTTATGCCTCCTTCAGACCACATCTGAAGACAATTTAGATATTCACAACTAGAGTGGACAATGCTACTGGCATTTAGTTAGTAGAAGTGAAGTGCCTTAGTTGTGTCTGACTCTTTGTGACCCCTGGTGGACTGTAGCCCACCAGGCTCCTCAGTCCATGGGATTCTCCAGTCAAGAACACTGGAGTGGGTTGCTGTTTCCTTCTCCAGGGGATCTTCCCAACCCAGGGATCGAACCCAGGTCTCCCGCATTGCAGGCAGACACTTTAACTTCTGAGCCACCAGGGAAGCCCTTGGTTAGCAGAGGCCAGGGATAATACAAATATGTTTGACAGTTCCTGGATTAAAAAAACACATGTTCATATACTTGACTATCTTCTTTACTTTTACTGCTTTTCCTCATCAGCTTCCTGCAGTCTATGGCAGGTGCAAGGCACCCGGTATATACTGATTGAGGTGAATGTTCTGAGAACTTTTTTTGTAAGCTATATTGTTGTATATGAAATATATAATGATCCTGTCCTCGGCTTTTATTCATGTGAAATAAAAATATACCACATAGCCTCTAATGCAATTTTCATGACCATGTTACCCCTACCAACAGCATTATTCTTTATTTTCATTCTGTTTACTCAATTTGCAGACAATATAGCACAGATTTCTTCAGTGCCTGTCTATGTACAAGTTCTCAATATCAATGATCATGCTCCTGAATTTTCCGAATACTATGAGACTTATGTTTGTGAAAATGCAGTCGCTGGTCAGGTAAGAATCCATCATAAATTGTCAATATCTAAACTGTACTTTGTGCTACACAGAATAGCATTTTCTATGTATTCCTCTATCTTTGAAATGATATTAATAAAAATAACCTTTATTTAGCTATATTTATTATAGGCTTTAATGTAAGTTACGTATAATTTAAATTTCTTTCTTTCAAAAAAATATGTAAACTTCAAATTTTCTATCTCCAAATTCCTCACGTTTGAAAAATCTCCTAACCCTTAAGAATTTAATAGTAAATCATTTGTACTTTGACAAAAAAAAAAAAAAAAAAATCAAATACTGACAAAACTATAAAACAAAAATTGAAGGTTACAGAAAACAATATAAATGTATTACTGGTATTGGTTTTGTTTTTATTGGAGGTTTTTTTCCTTAGATTCTTGATATATTCTGGTTGGTTTGAAATATACTATGTTGTTTGTATAAAATATCTCAGAAGCAATAACTCAATAATTTTCATTTTCCTTTCTTAAAGTAAGTTAATACTTTTTAATTTATCAGATTATTTTATTTTGAAATTATTGTTTGAAAGACAATGAAATGATACCTTTGAGTATGTATATCAAGAAAAGAAAAGAAAAATTGGGTAAATTGTAAAAATTAAATCCTTATTTTGTAATATGATATTTGTGTGTTCTATTAATTTAAAAACCTGAATGATGTAAACAGTGTTTGGAAGATGATACATAAATATATTAAAATTCTCCAGTCTCTTCAACAAATCTTGCTGTAACAAATGGATAAGAAGGAAACAGGGAGGAAATGGAAAACTCCATCTAAACCTCATATTTTATACAAAGATTATTTTATGATGTATCATAGATTTAAACATAAACCTAAAACTAGAGACAAGCAGAGGAAAAAACATTATTTTTTGGCTAGACAAAGAGTTCTTAAATATAACACCAAAATACCAATTCATAAGAGAAAACATGTATTAATTTGATGTAATTAAAATTAAGCCAGTGAAAATCCCTGTTAAAAGAATTAAAAAGACAATCTACAGAGTGGCAGAAAATATTTGAAAGTAAGAATGAAATAATATAACTCGTATTCAGTCTAATAGTCAAAATCTCCCTTAATACTGAAACACATTTGATAGTTTATTTTAAAATAATAATGAGAATAAAATATCTGCTTTCCATACTATTAGTTCATAGTGTTCTGAAGCTTAGGTCCATACAATAATACATATAATACATATAATACAGAACAGAGTTACCAAAAAGAAGAAAATATATTTGAGAACATAAGATTATCTAGTAAAGTGAGTAAAGTGCTGACAAATAAGATAGAATTTTAATTTTTCTGAAAGCATTTTAAAAAAAGAGAAAGAGGAGGTTGCTCTTCAACAGGCATAATGTTTCCATTAAGCTGGGTGAATAAGCCTGTGACATTGTCACTATGGTTAAAAATGTGTTAAGAGGGTGGATCTCATGTTAAGTGCTTTTGCCACAAAGTTTTTAAAATGTAGAAGAGAAAGAGTAAAATTAATTTTAACATTTATTTGACAGAATATGATTATTTTTGCATGTAATAGAAATATAGGGAAATATTTTATGTATTTTCTCATACTATGAAAATCACTCTTGTTTCATTTCCCACAGGCTCAGACAGCTGGACAAAACGTTGTGTTAAAAGGTCTCCTGTATCTATCTGCTTTGGGTAGATAATACAATCACTGTAGGAAACCAAAATGCCAGAACAGTGCACTCTATTCTGAAGGAAATCAGGCACTCCCTTGATGACCTATGTGGCTAAGCAGAAGTTTTATTTCTGTTCCTTATGTGCAAATGGCCAGGATGGGGTGGAGAGGAAAAGTAAAACTTTTCAAGGGGTTGCAAAATATGAATATAATAAATGAGCTGACATTAGGGCAATTTGCCTTTTCTGTTTGGAGTAAATAGTTATCATTTTTCAAATTAATGATTCCGATTATCTTGACTGATACCAAATATCTTTTCCAGAAGTAAAGTAGAATAGCAGTAATTTTTAGAGTCCTTCATACCAATACACAGTCTAATGTAAAGACAGTTACATTGTCTCCACGTAAAAATTTTCTCTTGTCTAAATTTCTATGATCCCACAGTGTAACCCCTGGTTTTTTCTTCATCTTCCTTTCTTTCTCCTGTCCCTTACCTTTTATTTTTTTCAGACTCACTCTTTCTGTTATTCACAAAATGTCTCAATTACAGTTCATATGCAAATGACTTCTAGATCTTTATGCCAGTTCTTTCTCTTATATTTAATGCTGTAAGTCCAAATAATTAGAGTAAATTTCTATATCTCTTCTACTGGAATGTAAACAGTGGTGATAGAGACACACTTGGCCCCAGCCACCATTGGACACCCAGACCTGAGAAGACTTGGCATGTTCCAAATGCCAATGAAACATTTGTTAAATGGATACCTTTGGGATATTCATTATATATAGTTTAAATTTATATGTGATGACTTTCTGGGAACTTTTATAAAGCATTTTATTAAAAATTACAAAAGTAATTTATCAAAAGAAAATGAGAAAATATTTATTGAGATAAAACCTAAGACTATTTCATTTTTAACAATAAAAATGTACATCTATACAAGTTAATGACAAAACCTTACATTTAATGTAATTTAAATACATATAATAAAATTTTGTGAAAACTTTTTTTGAAACAGTAGTTCTGCCTGTGTCTACTATCAAAATGATAAGATATCATGAGCTTCTCAATATTTTTTCCTTAAAAACATTCTAAACAAAGAAAGAAAACAGACTACAGACTCAATTTTCTTGTAGCTCTATTATTTGATTAGCACTTTGACCTTTACAAAAGATGTTCACAATCTTTTTGAATACAAAATGTGTATCCTAAACATAAATGAAAATAATCCTAAAAATTTATATCTCCATATTTAAAAAAAAATTATTAGAGTATAGTTGATTTACAGTGTTGTGTTAGTTTCAGATATGCAGCAAAATGAACCAGTTGGCACTCCAGTGGTTAAGAATTTGGGCTTCCATTGCAGAGGGCACGGATCTGATCCATGGCGTGCATGCATGCTAAGTCGCTTCAGTCATGTCCCACTCTTTTTGATCCTATGCACTATAGCCTGCCAGGCTCCTCTGTCCATGGGATTCTCCAGGCAAGAATACTGGAGTGGATTGCCATGCTCTCCTCCAGGGGATCATCCCAACTCAGGGATCAAACCCATGTTTCTTACATCTTCTACAATGACAGGTGGATTCTTTACTGTTAGTGCCACCATCCTGGGAACCAAGANCTCCTCTGTCCATGGGATTCTCCAGGCAAGAATACTGGAGTGGATTGCCATGCTCTCCTCCAGGGGATCATCCCAACTCAGGGATCAAACCCATGTTTCTTACATCTTCTACAATGACAGGTGGATTCTTTACTGTTAGTGCCACCATCCTGGGAACCAAGACCCCACTTGCCGTGCAGTGTGGCCAATAAATAAATAAATGTTTCTCCAAATTTTAAACTTAGAACATTAAGTGGGAAAGACAGAATTCAGAATATTAGACTTCCAAGCCCATAACCTTCATCCTGGATATACAAAATCTTGTAATAACTCAAAAGCATTATCCTGATACAGTGTACATTTATTATTGTAGGCATGGAGGGAATAACAATGTTTTATTTTACTAGATTATTTAATTAACACTCCATGATTGTGATTTAATTAGGAATGTGTTGTAAGGGAAAAGATAAATCAATGTAGAGAAATAATGTACAAACTGCATTAGTTTCACAAGGTTCTTCATGCAGGTGTAGAGATATCCTTTGAAATATAACATTATAAATCATATCTGTCATCTTGCAACTAAGGATATTTTTGTTTGACACATTGTTAAAAGCCATTTAATTCTAGAAAATTCAAAACAAGAACGTCTATAGTCAATTTACTTTAATTTCCAGAATTAATCAGTCTCACTATTTGATCTTGACAGCACATCTCTTTTTTGACAATAATTAACTACTTAAACTGACACTTTTATGTCTTGAAAGCAAAGGACTAATTGTGAACTGATTTGTTCCTAGTTGCTTTATTTCACTTTTTTATAATCTGAGATAGAGAGAGGAATTTACTTGACATGGAATACCTTTGCTTTAATCTTCTGGGTGAAAGGAAATCATGTACATCACCCCTAAGTTTTAAATACACTATTCCTAAAATCAATTTATAAACTCATTACTTTAACAAATAAGTAAGACAATAAAGTTTATCACAGTTATGTCTCCAATATAAGCAAGAACTATTTAACTTCAGCAAATCGTAATGGTTAGTATTCAGATAAGAGAGAAAAGAAGAAAAGGACAGAAAGGAGAAATCCAGGCAGGAAGGATCAGAGGATGTTTTCTGAGAAACAGGTTATGGAAATCATCTCATCCATTAAGAAGAATTTACTTTCTATGTAATATCAAAACATTCTTCTGAAAGGAGCAAGTAAACATGTTTTTTTTTTGTATTTTATTTTATTTTTTAATTTATTTTATTTTTATTTATTTATTTATTTATTTACACGAACCCCCAAACATAACCTCAGAAAATATTTTCATATTTTCCACCAATAGAGGATGTTTTCTGAGAAACAGGTTATGGAAATCATCTCATCCATTAATAAGAATTTACTTTCTATGTAATATCAAAACATTCTTCTGAAAGGAGCAAGTAAACATGTTTTTTTTTTGTATTTTATTTTATTTTTTAATTTATTTTATTTTTATTTATTTATTTATTTATTTACACGAACCCCCAAACATAACCTCAGAAAATATTTTCATATTTTCCACCAATCTTGAGATATCCTCTGGAATATTCATAACTATTTGGTAAAGGAATTTTAATAGAAGCTAATAATAATTTAAAATAATCAGAATATTATAAGGAGAATGATCAAAACTTATCCCTATTTTTTTTCCAGAGGATTCAGACCATCAGTGCAGTGGATAGAGATGAATCCATAGAACATCACCATTTTTATTTCAATCTATCTGTGGAAGAAAATAACTCGAGTTTTGCAATCATAGATAATCAAGGTAATGCCATTCATTTATAATAGCTTTCTATTCATTCTTTGAAATCTTGTTTAATTTTAAGAAAATTCATAGCGTTACTTTTTATACTGTTCCTGCAATATGATAGTGTTGAGAAATTATTCAATGAGTGGCAATGGAAATGGGAAACAAAACCCAAAGTAGCGTTCTGGGAATAATAGCCTCATTTCCCACTGGATTTCTTTAAATTGGAAGCACTTCTTCAAGTAATTATTGGCTATAGCCATTGCAAAGTCTGAATGACCTTGAAAATATAATTGCAGTTCCTCTCATGTCTTCATAACTGGAGAAAAAAATTATATATACTTCCCTGGTAGCTCAGACAGTAAAGAATCTGCCTGCAATGAGGGTGATTGAGTTCAGTCCTGGGTTGGGAAGATCCCCTGAAAAAGGGAATGGCAGCTCACTCCAGTATTCTGGTCTGAAGAATTTCATGGACAGAGGAGCCTGTAGGACTACGGTCCCAAAGAATCGGACACAACTGAGCAACTAACAATCAGTGCAAAGAAATAGAGGAAAACAAAAGAATGGGAAAGACTAGAGATCTCTTCAAGAAAATTAGAGATACCAAGGGAACATTTCATGCAAAGATGGGCTCAATAAAGGATGGAAATGGAATGGACCTAACAGAAGCAGAAGATATTAAGAAGAGGTGGCACGAATACACAGAACTGTACATAAAAGATCTTCACGACCCATATAATCACGATGGTGTGATCACTCATCTAGAGCCAGACATCCTGGAATGTGAAGTCAAGTGGGCCTTAGAAAGCATCACTACAAACAAAGCTAGTGGAGGTGATGGAATTCCAGGTGAGCTATTTCAAATCCTGAAAGATGATGCTGTAAAAGTGCTACACTCAATATGCCAACAAATTTGGAAAACTCAGCAGTGGCCACAGGACTGGAAAAGGCCAGTTTTCATTCCAATCCGAAAGGCAATGCCAAAGAATGCTCAAACTACCGCACAATTGCACTCATCTCACATGCTAGTAAAGTAATGCTCAAAATTCTCCAAGCCAGGCTTCAGCAATACGTGAACCATGAACTTCGAGATGTTCAAGCTGGTTTTAGAAAAGGCAGAGAAACCAGAGATCAAATTGCCAACATCTGCTGGATCATGGAAAAAGCAAGAGAGTCTAGAAAAACATCTACTTCTGCTTTATTGACTATGCCAAAGCCTTTAACTGTGTGGATCACAATAAACTGTGGAAGATCCTGAGAGAGATGGGAATACCAGACCACCTGACCTGTCTCTTGAGAAATCTGTATGCAGATCAGGAAGCAACAGTTAGAACTGGACATGGAACAACAGACTGG